>VMBQ01001926.1:0-14453 GCA_007657795.1 Dreissena rostriformis | reverse complement strand
GATTTGTGTGAAATATTGTAAACTTAAACATGTGTGATGATCTTTATGTGTTATTTGCCCTTTAAAATCTAGGTATAGACACCAAATTCATAATATTTGAGTGGATAGTTACATAGTTATGATCATTAATAGGTTTTGGTGGCCATCTTGGCGGCCATTGTTGACGCCATGTTGGATTTGTGTGTAATATAATAAACTTAAACAATGTCTGATGATCTTAATGTGTTCTTTGTCCCTTGAAACCTATGTATAGCCACGAAAATAATCAAATTTGAGTGGATATTTACATAGTTATGATCATTAATAGGTTTTTGCGGCCACTTTTCAATGTAATAATCACATCGCCGTCACTTTGAAAGACATAATTTTCGTTTCCATGGGAACAAAATTGTTGTACTGTTTGCATAAACATAAAGTACAGTCAATGCCCTTTAGTTTGATACAAAATTACCTTTAATACCTTGTATACATTTTGCCAAAAAGTGAAAATTTGTGGTAAGGTCGATATTTTTTCTGTATTTTTTATCTTTGACCTTTGATCTGACCTTGAAATTGACCTTCGAAGATGACCTGAATGCATCACATTTTGAGTACTTCTAATATAAACAATTTCCACCAGTAGATTAATTAGTATCATTTTTATATCAAAAAGTATCCCTATGTTTTGATTACTATCCAGTACAAACAGAAATGGCGGCCATCTTGGCGGCCATCTTGGATATCTTGGCTCGCCACCATTTATGCCAATTTATGCCGGTGGCTTAGTAAACTTCAGGCTTTCACGGTCATTTTGGTATCTGACTCAGCTTGTTGCAATATGGTGTCCACGTTACCCCTTGAAATAATGGCCTTCTGAGCTGAAAGTCACCCTACCACATGCTACATGCCTGACATCAAGAAACATTATGTTATAACAGGAGCACATTACTCAAATACTCATCACCTTTAATATCAAGATCAATTCATTGATTGTGGTATTTGTAAACATCTTATGTTAACCAAACACAGTGTATACAATCTATGAACTGCAACAACCTAAATACTATGCATGCTATGACGAATTGCGCTTAACACAGATTGAGCAACTGTTGCAAAATATACACAGCAACTGAATATATCATTTATTTCAGGAAATTACATAGTTTTTACTTGTTTTAAATGTCATGCACTTTTTTAATAACAGCAAATACATAATAAACAACATCTTAATTAACGCAAACAAGTTATACCATGAAATAATTGAATATCTTTCTGTCCAATTACTTACGCCTCTTAGAAAACCGGAAGCTGTTTGTTGTCGAAGTCATTTAAGTTTAAAAACATACATGTAACGCAATCAACGTAAAAATATGGTAATTTCGCGTTAGTTTGCAGCTTTAATGGCATGTGAACATAACAACATAACAACATAAGAACATAACAACATAACAACATAACAAAATGCTCGGTCTCTGACATCATATGTCAGTAACACTACGATCGTTATGTTGTTTAATGAACGAAGATAATGCGAAACAGCGTCTCTAGAAAAGGGATTATACTAACTTAGTGATTCGTCAATTGTGACAGTTCTCAAATGGATACACCGTATGGAATATATATATTAAAAGATGTAAACACCTTTCGTCATTTATGAAGTGGGGTTTTGCAATAGCGGTAGTGTCTGATGCGTGACTGGGACAGGCTTTTAAATGGAAATTAATATAATAATTGTTGCATTGCTTTTATACTGCGAAACTTTGAGGCCAGGTAAACTCAAGTGTTATTACTTTTAAAATGATTATTTTTTTCAGTCATCCATAAAAAAAAATGTTTTCAAATCTTCTGAAATTAAGCCAGTTTTGTGGATTTCAAATAAGTTTAAAAAGCTCTTAATATGAAGAATTTTGTCAGATTATTGTTGATCTTTTTTTGTCCAATTTTATTGAATTAAAATAAAACGTTGCTTTTAATTTGTGTTAACGTGTTACTTGCGTTAAGCTTATTTTATTTGCATGAAGGAAAACATATTTGCTTTATTTTAACGATTACAGCTGTTGTGTATATTATGAATGACAACACGACAATAAAACAAGTTAACACACGCAATAAACTCAAGACCTAACGCAATAAACTCAAGACCTGAAATCGTATTTATACATAAAAGAGTTATCAACTAAATGCATTGACTAATATTTATAGATATGTTTCTATATCTTTATGGGTCGTGCTCTGAGAAAAAGGGGTTTAATGCACAGGCTAATCTGGGACGACACTGTCCGCCCATGCATTAAACTCCCTTTTCTCAGAGCGCGAATCATATGAATGTATGTGACATCTAGTTCGATGATTGTCTTTCATAACGTTCCATGACATGGTTTATCACTGTTTATAACACTTCAATAGATAAGAATTTAACAAGTTAAAATCTAGTAGAATGATGTCAACACAGAACTCTGAAATTTCTACAATGCGCCTCAGAGCTTGGCCGCTCCTTTTAATCGCGCATTTAGTGAGTATTAGCGCCGCCGAGTTAACGAAACAGGACCCGACGGAACAACGATGGTGTGACCTCCTTAGGCGTCTCTCCAATGATCTCCATTTGGGGACCGGATGTCCACAAATACTGGATGTGTCCGCACAGGTTAGTTAGTAAAAACATATTTTTATTTTTCACATGTAGGTCGATTGCATCAAAGACCTTAAACTTATTGAGATACTCTCGAGTACGTTTTCTGGGTATAGAACCAGTACTTGATGTCTTAAGAAAAGATTCTGAAGACGCCACAATGTGGGGATCGAATCCAGGGCAACGTGATCCCAAGGCAGAAACCATATCCACCAAGTCACCGCAACAAGACAAGTGATGCGCTGATATTTGCGTTCTTATTATACGAAGATATGATGTCATCGTGAATGTTAAATGTTCGTCATTGAAATCCCCGGGGTGATCACACATGTGCTGAGTATTTGATCTTAACGCTTCGAGTCAGAGGCATGTGTAGAATGTTGAACTTCCGTCAGATTATTATAACGGGGTTATTATATAACAAATATGTCAATTAAGCCAATGCACTACGTGTGGAGACTGCTTCGGTCAGTTACGATAAAGAGCCGAGTCATGCGAAAATGGGTCTTGTGAAACTTGCGGACAGCGAAGCTCCAGACTAGGATTCGTAATCGCATAGCCTGGTAAGGAGTTACGCGGTCCGCAGTAAATTAACGCAATGTTTCGCAGACAGGGTAGCTCCTGACCAGACTGAGAAGATCTAATGACATATGCGGCCAGCGTAGCTTCATGTAAGCCTGTGCATCCGCGCATATGGCATTATACCCATTTTTCGCATGACGCGGCTCATTAGTGCTATACCAAATAAAAAGGCTTTCACAAAAGGCATCCAGTGATCTGTTGATGATGCGTGAGATTTATGTATAGTGAGTATATAACGTGTGTCTCCCGAATTGATTTTTGAACACTTTAAATTGAATGCATAAACGAATTTGTGTCTGCTGTCGAAAATGTAATATCGAAAAAAATGACTATAAACAAAAAAATCGTAAATTTCTAACGAAATAAGACGTCACTCACCTATGAATTCGTTCATTGATGTTTTATACAAATATTAAAACACGAATGAAAACAAAATGCAAACTTTTTTATTTTATTCAATATGCATTTAATCTTAAAATATTTGTTTCAGTTATCGGACCAGATCAAATACCGAATTACATACACGGAGGTAAATCATAATAACATACATAATAATCATAATAACTTACATAATAATCATAATAACTTACATAATACTTATAACAACATACATAATTATCATAATAACATACATACTAATCATATTAAAATTGAGCCTCGCTCTGGGAAAAGGGGTTTACTGCTGGTGCGTAAAGCGTCGACCCAGATTAGCCTGTGCAGTCTGGACAGGCTAATCAGGGACGACACTTTCCGCGTTTATATTTTTCGTTTAAAGAAAGTCTCTTCTTAGCAAAAATCCAGTTAAAGCGGAAAGTGTCGACCGTCCACACAGGCTAATCCGGGACGACACTTTACGCACATGCATTAAACCCCCTTTTCACAGATCACAGCTCAATTTTTACTCAATTGATAGGGATTGTAGCGACGTTCTCATCCTCGTACATTTTGAGAACTGAATCGAATGAGTTGCTATAATATGGGAATGCTCAACATATTAAATATTTTGATATGTATACTTTTGTATTGCATACTATTAAATGTGAAGCCTTATGGCTGTACTGAACGTTATATTGAATAAATTTCCGCCTGTATGATATTTTTCGTTTAAAGAAAGCCTCTTCTTAGAAATAATCCAGTTTAGGCGGAAAGTGTCGCCCCTGATTAGCCTGTGCAAACTGCACAGGCTAATATGGGACGACAATTTACGCACATGCATTAAACCCCGTTTTCACGGAGCGAGGCTCTAATATTCTCAGCGACTTTAACTCCAATCGTTTCAGGTCTCCAAGAGATGCTCAGTGCGCATGACAGAAGGTTTTTCTGGCGCGCAAATCAACATTACGGAGTTTATCTGCGCCCAGGCCAGTGGAGCGAGTCATGGTGTCGGTGTGACAGGAGGATACCACGAGGTGGATCCCACCGACCAGCAGTACTCGGACGTCTTGTTGGATTTTATAGATTTTGGGCTCCTTTCCACTTACAACATGTTCGGTGTTGTCATCACGAACGTGGACAAACAGGTATATTGCTGCATGCACTACAATTCAAAACATGAAAGTACTCATATAAAAGCATTATGAATTACATTTCTAATTCAATCGTCAACCTAGAAGAACTGTCCTAAAAATGCATTCTTGAAAACAAGAGTGATAAGAAGATTCGCACTGTCTGCTTACTTGTTGCTCAACACAATTTGGTATTTCAGGGGACTTGTTCAAAGATTGGTAAGAATGACAATTTTCAAAAAAAGATTTTGTCATAGATTCAAAACAGGTTGTACACATTATGCGAAAGAAAGCAAAATAACACTCTTGGTGAAGAAACATGTTGAAAATATGGATCCATTAATGATCATCATTCTTAATCGGTAAATAACAAAGCGTTTTTAACGCTTTTCTTAGATATTTTTTGAAAATACGTTGAATACTAACATAGAGTTAGTGTTTCGCCTTTAGGTATAAAAGCCTGTGTGACGCGTAAGATTTTGCTTCCAGACGTCCCGGGTTCGAATCCGGGGATGGCACTATTTATTGAACTTTATTGTCTTGCTGTCATAGTTAGTAGAAATGGGAACGAATAGCAGTGTGTGTAAATAAGGTTTTCACTTTACTACAGTACTAAGTATGTGTCACTATTATCCCATTCCATGCCGCCTAGGGTTTTCAAGTGCACAGGATACGTGTCTAAATCGAATAATCACCCTATTATTCTGCATGTGACCTTTTACTGCTGTTGTTAATCCCTAAGTGCTAACAGCGGTCTATTATCGAGCGTTTAAATCAGATTAGATTAAGCGTGCTTTAAAACATTCTTTTCGGCGATTGAAAAACTTTGAAACTGTGCCGCAACATTGCTGAAACAGCCATGATACGATGGGGATCTTATAACCAATAATGCATTGTCAAACTTATCACACACATAAATAGCGCTCTGTTTATAGTCCACAATATCTCATTTTGTTATAATGTCCTGGTATATTTGAGAGTTTTGTTTTCTGTATTTCTGTGATATTAAATGAATGTTAAATAGGCTTCCCTCACCGCCGATTTTCTACCGTATTAATTAGTTAAGACTTTTAAATTTTTTATAGATGTGTTAGTTAACATTTAATGATATTTTTTCAATATACAAAAGTATATAACAATGTCCCTTTAATACTAGACATTTTAACTGGAAACGTTCTCGAAAATGATCGTATTATGTTATTCACGATTGCTTTTGTTTTTTCCTTGGAGGTTGTTGCGGGATACAACTACAAGTTCACTCTGCAGACGGTATGTAATGACAGTCTCTACAAAAATTACCAAGATAACGACATGTGGTGTTATAATCAGTGTTTTGTTTCGGTTCAGTTAGTCAAGATTTCCTTTAAACTGTTTGATTAAAAAATATGTTTTGTTGCCTACATTTTTATTGTTTTTCCATACAAATAACTTTACTCAGATATCGTGTCTCGCTGTAGTCCCATGTGTAAACTACGAGAAATACATTACATTTTAGTAGTAAATTGTATGTTTGTACTGTCTAAGTGTATACACCACACATAACTTTACTCGTATATCTCACCACAGTTTAGGCTTAGGCGTATACAAGAGAAATAAAATTAATGTTAGAAGTTAATTGTATGTTTGTACTGTCAAAACATAATTTATGTTTTAATTTATTCAGGGTGACCGAGTGTGTTCTTTGACGCTATTTGTACAAGATTGGACACAGAGACACGAGGTCCACAATAACCCATGCCGGCTGTAGTCAAGTGATATTCTTTCCCATATGCTGTTTGCACTTACAAAAAAAAATCACATTCAAACTTGTATCGATACTCTGCGAAATTTGTTTGGTGCATTTTTAACATTAATGGCCTTTGCTCAGGTACGTTGTAGCATTCGCATATGAAGTCACATGCTATCTCAAGCGAAACTTGACATATGTCACCACTATGATTCTGTAATCTTGCGATTCTTTAATCTTGAGTTAATGTCCTTGCATTTAGCCATTTAATGACAGATGCGTAAAATGTGCTTACATTTCTTTAATTAAACTAAAACTTGTAATATGTAATTACCGTGAAATGTAGAGTCATGTTCCCTTTATCAAAGCCATGTGCTTGGCTGTCATGACTCAACCTCCGCGCAAAGGTATGACTGTCTCCGAGCATATTTCTACCGTTAATCCGCTAAGGTTATCAATTTGAATACAAATATGTGCTAACATTTGCTAAACAATATGTGTGTGACAAGTAGGAATATGCGGCTATATGTTTAATGCGCGTCAATAACTAAATCAATTACCGTCGATATGCTCCTTGAGGCGTACCTCTCCCTTAGGTACGGGAGATCGTGTATTTATACATCGTCATTTGTGCCCTTGGCAGGATGGCACTTCCAATAATTTAATATACACAGTTGCGATATTTCAGAAAACGAAATGTAACCATTTCATTTAGACCAGTTCTTAACTAAACAAACAAAACATAATTTACCAGTATACTACTTTAAATAACGCTGATAAAGCTTTCTGGATTTCCTGATGAAACGCGTATTTTAAGCAGACTGAATAACTACGAATACGATCATCTGCGTTGCTGTTCACTGAAAATTATTGCAATCTAACAACTTAAGTAAGCGGTATTTATACCTTTCTCTAAGCACTTAGAATTTAGGATTCTGCGCACCAACCAATAAAACTGACGTATGAATTGGTTAACCAATCATAATGACTAAAGATTACAACAACCAGGCAAATGCGTTCAGGAATCCCAACTCCTAAAGGGTTGTATAGGGTGTTCAGCGTAGAGATAGTACTTTATCGATTGACTGCAGCTCCCTCGGAAGGACTCTTATTCCTATTTTCGGGACCTTGACACAACCACACTCTGGTCATCGCGTCTGCTGACGACGACACGAAGTGAGGGTGCTGGCACATTTCGTATTAACAGCTTAAGTTCTTGGAGATGAGGTGGGCGCCGCCAAGATTAACTGAAGCCCATTGAAAGGAAATACAGAGACCAAGACTACAGAATAAAGGCAGAGGTGGAGGAGACAGTGCGCAGTCTGAAGGTAGAACAATCTCCAGGAGTGGACAACGTCCCTTCCGAGGTGATGAAGCACGGAGGAGAGACAACGACTGCAGCAATGACGACACAATGCCCTACGATCTGGGAGGAGAAGAAATTGCCGAAAGAGTGGACCCAGTCTCTGGTCCTCCCCGTACCGAAAAAGAACAACATCAAGCTGTGCGAGAAATACCGCACCATAAGCCTCATTAGCCATCCAGAAAAATTCATCACGCATCATCCCCAACCGACTGAAAAGTAAGTCTGATGAACTGCTGGCAGAAGAGCAGGCTGGATTTAGAGTTGGACGGAGCCTAGTGGAACAGATCTTCAACTGCAGTGTCATTATTTATAGAATTCGAAATTACGGAAGGGCTGGTGCACGTCACCAAAGAACTCTACGGAAATGCCAGCAGCGCAGTTCTTCACAGTGGAAAGATGAGTGACTTCTTCAGGACATAAGTTTGCGATCGTCAGGGATGTCTGCTCTCCCCGGTTCCCGATCTGTTTAACCTTTTCATTGAGAAGATAATGCAGGAGACCCTCCAAGAGCACCACACCTCCATCTGCATCGGTGGCAGAACGATCACCAACTTGAGATTCCCTGATGGCATTGGTCGCTTGGGTGGCAGCAACAATGAACTCCAAGACCTCACCAACAGGCTCTATGAAAGAGCAGGAGCTTACGGGATGGAGGTCAGCACGGAGGAGTCAAAGATCATGGTGAACAGCACGAACAACACCAGTGCAGACATCACCATAAACGGCAAGAAGCTGGAAGAAGTTACCAGAAGGAGGATCTATGTGTCGTCGTCTCTAATTTCCCCCCAACGGCCAGACCGATCAAGGGAATGATGATGACTCATGATGATTAGCTTCTCCCATTATTAATGTAGCGTCAAATATTCAATGATAACGTTGTTAATTAACTAACAATTACAGTTTAAGAGTATATCTAGATAAACAAAAGACTATGCATTTAACAATAAAAACATATACTTCTCTCTGACCTAAACAATTTGCAGTTATGACACAGAAGAAGTATTTCGCGAACAAAATATCCCAAATGATACCTCAGCTATATAGTATTTTAGAAATGGCAAAATTGACGCAAATAACAAAACAAATGAACATTTAACGGCATGTAGTCATATTATTATAAATATGCGTTGTTAAATCACTTGTATATCAATATAACCGATAGAATCATTGGAAGATGACGATTGGGCTAACATCCTTGCAGTTCGGAAAATGACAGTAAGTTTTAGAATCAAAGTTATGTTAATTATCTTTTGAGAGTTTTTTTTTTTTTTTTTTTTNATAGATAGATAGATAGATAGATAGATAGATAGATAGATAGATAGATAGATAGATAGATAGATAGATAGATAGATAGATAGATAGATAGATAGATAGATAGATAGATAGATAGATAGATAGATAGATAGATAGATAGATAGATAGATAGATAGATAGATAGATAGATAGATAGATAGATAGATAGATAGATAGATAGATAGATAGATAGATAGATAGATAGATAGATAGATAGATAGATAGATAGATAGATAGATAGATAGATAGATAGATAGATAGATAGATAGATAGATAGATAGATAGATAGATAGATAGATAGATAGATAGATAGATAGATAGATAGATAGATAGATAGATAGATAGATAGATAGATAGATAGATAGATAGATAGATAGATAGATAGATAGATAGATAGATAGATAGATAGATAGATAGATAGATAGATAGATAGATAGATAGATAGATAGATAGATAGATAGATAGATAGATAGATAGATAGATAGATAGATAGATAGATAGATAGATAGATAGATAGATAGATAGATAGATAGATAGATAGATAGATAGATAGATAGATAGATAGATAGATAGATAGATAGATAGATAGATAGATAGATAGATAGATAGATAGATAGATAGATAGATAGATAGATAGATAGATAGATAGATAGATAGATAGATAGATAGATAGATAGATAGATAGATAGATAGATAGATAGATAGATAGATAGATAGATAGATAGATAGATAGATAGATAGATAGATAGATAGATAGATAGATAGATAGATAGATAGATAGATAGATAGATAGATAGATAGATAGATAGATAGATAGATAGATAGATAGATAGATAGATAGATAGATAGATAGATAGATAGATAGATAGATAGATAGATAGATAGATAGATAGATAGATAGATAGATAGATAGATAGATAGATAGATAGATAGATAGATAGATAGATAGATAGATAGATAGATAGATAGATAGATAGATAGATAGATAGATAGATAGATAGATAGATAGATAGATAGATAGATAGATAGATAGATAGATAGATAGATAGATAGATAGATAGATAGATAGATAGATAGATAGATAGATAGATAGATAGATAGATAGATAGATAGATAGATAGATAGATAGATAGATAGATAGATAGATAGATAGATAGATAGATAGATAGATAGATAGATAGATAGATAGATAGATAGATAGATAGATAGATAGATAGATAGATAGATAGATAGATAGATAGATAGATAGATAGATAGATAGATAGATAGATAGATAGATAGATAGATAGATAGATAGATAGATAGATAGATAGATAGATAGATAGATAGATAGATAGATAGATAGATAGATAGATAGATAGATAGATAGATAGATAGATAGATAGATAGATAGATAGATAGATAGATAGATAGATAGATAGATAGATAGATAGATAGATAGATAGATAGATAGATAGATAGATAGATAGATAGATAGATAGATAGATAGATAGATAGATAGATAGATAGATAGATAGATAGATAGATAGATAGATAGATAGATAGATAGATAGATAGATAGATAGATAGATAGATAGATAGATAGATAGATAGATAGATAGATAGATAGATAGATAGATAGATAGATAGATAGATAGATAGATAGATAGATAGATAGATAGATAGATAGATAGATAGATAGATAGATAGATAGATAGATAGATAGATAGATAGATAGATAGATAGATAGATAGATAGATAGATAGATAGATAGATAGATAGATAGATAGATAGATAGATAGATAGATAGATAGATAGATAGATAGATAGATAGATAGATAGATAGATAGATAGATAGATAGATAGATAGATAGATAGATAGATAGATAGATAGATAGATAGATAGATAGATAGATAGATAGATAGATAGATAGATAGATAGATAGATAGATAGATAGATAGATAGATAGATAGATAGATAGATAGATAGATAGATAGATAGATAGATAGATAGATAGATAGATAGATAGATAGATAGATAGATAGATAGATAGATAGATAGATAGATAGATAGATAGATAGATAGATAGATAGATAGATAGATAGATAGATAGATAGATAGATAGATAGATAGATAGATAGATAGATAGATAGATAGATAGATAGATAGATAGATAGATAGATAGATAGATAGATAGATAGATAGATAGATAGATAGATAGATAGATAGATAGATAGATAGATAGATAGATAGATAGATAGATAGATAGATAGATAGATAGATAGATAGATAGATAGATAGATAGATAGATAGATAGATAGATAGATAGATAGATAGATAGATAGATAGATAGATAGATAGATAGATAGATAGATAGATAGATAGATAGATAGATAGATAGATAGATAGATAGATAGATAGATAGATAGATAGATAGATAGATAGATAGATAGATAGATAGATAGATAGATAGATAGATAGATAGATAGATAGATAGATAGATAGATAGATAGATAGATAGATAGATAGATAGATAGATAGATAGATAGATAGATAGATAGATAGATAGATAGATAGATAGATAGATAGATAGATAGATAGATAGATAGATAGATAGATAGATAGATAGATAGATAGATAGATAGATAGATAGATAGATAGATAGATAGATAGATAGATAGATAGATAGATAGATAGATAGATAGATAGATAGATAGATAGATAGATAGATAGATAGATAGATAGATAGATAGATAGATAGATAGATAGATAGATAGATAGATAGATAGATAGATAGATAGATAGATAGATAGATAGATAGATAGATAGATAGATAGATAGATAGATAGATAGATAGATAGATAGATAGATAGATAGATAGATAGATAGATAGATAGATAGATAGATAGATAGATAGATAGATAGATAGATAGATAGATAGATAGATAGATAGATAGATAGATAGATAGATAGATAGATAGATAGATAGATAGATAGATAGATAGATAGATAGATAGATAGATAGATAGATAGATAGATAGATAGATAGATAGATAGATAGATAGATAGATAGATAGATAGATAGATAGATAGATAGATAGATAGATAGATAGATAGATAGATAGATAGATAGATAGATAGATAGATAGATAGATAGATAGATAGATAGATAGATAGATAGATAGATAGATAGATAGATAGATAGATAGATAGATAGATAGATAGATAGATAGATAGATAGATAGATAGATAGATAGATAGATAGATAGATAGATAGATAGATAGATAGATAGATAGATAGATAGATAGATAGATAGATAGATAGATAGATAGATAGATAGATAGATAGATAGATAGATAGATAGATAGATAGATAGATAGATAGATAGATAGATAGATAGATAGATAGATAGATAGATAGATAGATAGATAGATAGATAGATAGATAGATAGATAGATAGATAGATAGATAGATAGATAGATAGATAGATAGATAGATAGATAGATAGATAGATAGATAGATAGATAGATAGATAGATAGATAGATAGATAGATAGATAGATAGATAGATAGATAGATAGATAGATAGATAGATAGATAGATAGATAGATAGATAGATAGATAGATAGATAGATAGATAGATAGATAGATAGATAGATAGATAGATAGATAGATAGATAGATAGATAGATAGATAGATAGATAGATAGATAGATAGATAGATAGATAGATAGATAGATAGATAGATAGATAGATAGATAGATAGATAGATAGATAGATAGATAGATAGATAGATAGATAGATAGATAGATAGATAGATAGATAGATAGATAGATAGATAGATAGATAGATAGATAGATAGATAGATAGATAGATAGATAGATAGATAGATAGATAGATAGATAGATAGATAGATAGATAGATAGATAGATAGATAGATAGATAGATAGATAGATAGATAGATAGATAGATAGATAGATAGATAGATAGATAGATAGATAGATAGATAGATAGATAGATAGATAGATAGATAGATAGATAGATAGATAGATAGATAGATAGATAGATAGATAGATAGATAGATAGATAGATAGATAGATAGATAGATAGATAGATAGATAGATAGATAGATAGATAGATAGATAGATAGATAGATAGATAGATAGATAGATAGATAGATAGATAGATAGATAGATAGATAGATAGATAGATAGATAGATAGATAGATAGATAGATAGATAGATAGATAGATAGATAGATAGATAGACAAATAGATGTTTATTCAGGAAAAGAGGAAATATGCCCATCATTCCGCATGTAACACATGACAAAGAAATATATAACCGGTTAATGGTGAGATATGTTGCGTCATGTTAGATATCTGCATATATATATGGTGAGTTATAGATACATCAACATGTAGTTTTGATTGTGAAAATATAATAAAAAGATAAATAAATAAATAAACGTTTGGAAGCAATGGAACGAAAAAAAAATATATAGCGTGTATTTGTCTTAGACCAGAGTTATTGGGTCATTTCGGAGAAAAATGTAAGTTCTAGTCTAATGAAATGTAACTAGAGTCTATATATTAAAAAGTGTAAATTCAAATATGAACGGTATATTTAGAATATATTTGAAACACAAAGGTGAGTTAACACAAAAATGGATATTAAATCTAGATAGCCTTTTTTTTTGGGGGGGGGGAAGGGGGTGAAATTGTATATTCCTCATTAGAAAGTCAAAAATATAGGAAAACTCACGTAGGCATGCCATAGTGTTTCATTTCAGATACATGTACATATCAGGTGCATTTATCAGTAAAAGTTATTTACATATATATTTACATACATGTTTAACAGTTTACAAAATAACATTTGTTATTTACACACACACACACACACAAATATATATATACAAATAGTTGGTATATATAACATTTTACAACGTTGGTATTGTAATTGGTGCACGTGTATTTTGCGATTGATTTTTGTGTTTTGTAACCTTTCATATTCAAGCTCATAACGATATTACTATCTGATATATTAACGCATGCTTCCGTTACTCAATCGATTTATAAATGGAGCAATGTGTCTGGAAATAATCGGATTAACTACCGTCGTGGATACAGTTAAATTGATTTTATCATGGTAAGTCAACGTTGTAAGTGTGGTACAGTTTTACAAGCGTGACAACCTAACCCGAAATCAAAATGTTAGGTTGAGGCGCATGTGTAAAGTTGACCAACTTTTATTTAATAAGTGTGTAAGTCTGCTTATGACTCTAGCTGAAATAATTCGCGTTCTGATAAATCTGAACGCTGAAACTCCGGTCTGTAAAAACCATAACGAAAATTAATACAATACTATTATGGGAATTACAGTATTTACAAGT
>VMBQ01001925.1:466263-528319 GCA_007657795.1 Dreissena rostriformis | reverse complement strand
ACCTTGCGGAACACAATCGCTAACTCTACTGTAATCAAAACGTAAATAAATAATGTTATGTGTTTCCACATCGCAGAAACTAGTTTAGCTTAAGAAGATGTTTTATCGTTGACCTTTTTTTAAGATTGCAAATTTAATAAGAATATACAATTATACGCAGTATTATAAACAAATACTATGGCACACAATTCATATATAGTCATGTATATCGAACATAATACTTCCAATATATTTCTACTCGCCCATTATTGTTTAAGTAACTTTTTCGCTGCTGAGTAATGAATAACGAATCACTTTCGTATTCCATATCCAAACAGAATAATAAACTGGTTACTGGTAAACTACTTACTTAACAACATGCATGTATTGAATGACCTAATGCAAGCTCTATTGGTATTTTTTTATTTGAAATCACGTTAATGTTAAATATGAGGTCTTAAATTCGTCTATCTTAAGTATTTTATATAGATAGATGGTTTAACCAGATTTATTGGAAGTAAAAGATGTTAGCTATCGGTACTTATGGGATTAAGAGAACCCTTATCGCATGTTCCGTTTATTTGTCGCTTTCTGAATAAGGAATAAGGAAACATTCTGATGTATTTATCAATGAGAATAAGGTACTGGCTTTAAACCAGAATTTGTTCTTGACTGTATTAACCATTTCGAAAATTAATTTATTTCTCTCGCTTGTGCAGACCGACGATATATTAGGAGACCATCAGATATATTTCGGACAACGTTGTCGTCAGAACGACATCACTGACGTCACCATAAAGGCGAGACTGCACCGGAAGCAGCGGCCCGGTCGCCTCAAATAGAATGGAAAATTTCATCGAGATGCCTATGTATTTAATTTTGAACTTAAAAAAATGCGTACTCAAGCTGTAATTGAGTGTTTCTATTAAAATAGATTTGCTATCACTGAAAACGCGTTTTCTCGATCTTGGATGCCAACGGTATATCCGACGACCTTCAAAATTGGCGCACGAAAAAAGGTCGCGGGAACCAAGGAAATGACGCTGGTCTATTTTCTGAAGTAAGTGCAACTGGTTCCTTTTTCCATTTTCAGAAGCCAAAAAGGAACTGGGTTATCATTTAATGAAAACCTAAGAAGAAATGTACTGCAATACATATTTGATACCCAACCAGTATTTACCATGATTTTCATTGATTAATTGGTCTCTTTGGTTCATTTTAATTTATTTGTTTAGCAAGGAAATGCCAGTTCCTTATTCGATTTGAATAAGGAATAAGGAACCAGTTCCTTATTCCCTATTTAAACCGAATGAGGAACTGGGTTGTCGTTATATAAAACTAAGTAGAGATGTACTGCAATTAAAGTTGTTGATACCCAAAATACATTTAAAATGCTTTTCATTGATTTATTGGTTTCTTAGTTTCTTAGAAATGTATTGCAATACATATTTTTAATTTCAAACCTACATATACTATGATTTTCATTGACATTCAGTATTCTTTGGTTAATTTAAATTTATGTTTGAGTTAGACAATGCCATTTCCTTATTATCGTCTTCATTATACTTGTTTCCGCGTTTATCGTCAAATAGAATATACAACAGAAATGTGACATAATACATCCATATAACATAATCAAGCTTAAATAACACACACAACATCTAAAAAATAAAATATCCGATAGTGATCGTCCGAAATACAGGCATCCGAATAAGGAACTAACTTATTACTACTCCCTTATTCAGAGGACATACTTTCGTATGCTTAAATTCGGATCATTCTAGCATAGCGCAGCTTTATATTCGTTATAAATGGCTATGTTTGATGTAAGTTTTTTATTCATATCTCTGATACAGTTCTTAAAGTTTTATCTTACCCTTACCTTTTGCCAAGACTATCCGATAGCTGAGTACCAGACTTGTTTTAATCATGTTGAAATCGAATAAGGAACTGGGTTATAATTAAATAAAACTATGTAGAAATGTACTTCAGTAAATATTGTTTATACCCAACCTACATTTACCGTGATTTTCATTGATTTATTTATCTCTTTTATTTATTTTAATTTATTTTTTAGTAAGAAATCGCCAGTTCCGTACTCGATTTGAATAAGGAATAAGGAACCAGTTCATTATTCCTTATTGAAACCGAATAAGGAACTATGCTGTCATTAAATAAAACGAAGTAGCAATGTACTGCAATTAATATTTTCGATACCCAACCAACATTTACAATGACTTTCGTTGATTTATTTGTCTTTTTGGTTCAGTTTAATTTATTAATTATAGTAAGAACATTCCAATTCCTTATTCGATTTGAATAAAGAATACGGGACCAGTTCCGTATTCCTTATTCAAACTGAATAAGGATCAGGATTATCATAACTTAAAACTAAGTAGAAACGTATTGGTATAAGTATTTAAAAAATCCAGCCTATATATATAATGATGCTCATTTGTATGTGGTACACTTTGGATCAATTTCATTGATGTTTTATTAAAAACAAAATGCCAGTTCATTATTCTGCTTGAATAAGGAATAAGGAACTGGTTCCCTTTTTCTTATTCAGCCGCGAAAAAGGAAATGGAGTTTAAATAAAAACAAATATTTTAAAATGTACTAGATTGCATGTTTATATCACATAAATGCTAAATAAGTGTACAGGCTTTAGGTTTGGTTGATTAGAAGTTAGTATTCGAAGTAGATAATGCCGGTGCGGTTTATACAAGAAATCCTATTCAAACGCTAAGAAGGAACATGATGAATATGTATCGTAATACATAAATTTAATGTATTCTTGTTATTTTGATTTGATTTACTTAAGAATTGTATGCATTTTTTTTCTTAAAAACCTTATGTCAAATATGTTAAGCGTGAATAAGGAATAACGATCTAGGAAAAAAGGAACCAACTTACTCTCCATCCGATTATTGTTTGGCGTGTACGTGAAGTCATGTGAAGTCAATTCTCTTAGTTGGTGGTAATGGATAAATCTTGCAAATATCGCAGCTGCTTTAATCTGAACTAAATGTTCACTTTTTGCATTTTTCGCAAATTGGCGCTGTGGATGGACATTGACGGCTTCATGTATGCGCTTTGGACAAAGGAGGTGTCAGTGTGCCTACTCAATGGCCCACATCACTCCGGCTTGACCGGTACTTGGGGTACTGAGATGGGTTGTGTTGAAAGCGCCAACCCACAACCACGCACTTATACACTGTACAATGAGCCGATCGAGGCAATAAAAATGTTGTCACGGATTCATCAAATGCGCATCTACAACTGACCGGTATGCATAAAGGATCCCGTGTAGGAGTGCCACTCGCGAATCCGTGACGAAAGTTCGGATCTCAAACTTCGTCCCATTCAGCATGTCGGCCATAATGTAAACAAACACGCAATTTCTCACTCTGCGCAAAAACCGCTTGTGATTTTGGGAACGCCAGGGTGGGCCCATGACCGTCATGTCATTCCGCTCGTGTGGACATCTTGGCCAACGCCGTAGACCCAGGCGTTGTCGTTCTGTTGCGCCTCTTATCTAAGCACCCTATGATATTATGCACTATCCTAATAGTGCACATACTAGAACTCTTGTTACACTTATAACTTCTGTTCCAAGCCAGCTAAAGGGCTGATTTTTGGCCTGCAGTTGGTTCAGTGTGCCTACTCAATGGCCCACATCTCTCCGGCTTGACCGGTACTTTGGGTACTCCGGCTTGCGTTGAATGCGCCAACCCACACCCATTCACTTAAACACTGTACAATGGACCGATCGATGCATTGCAAATGTCGTCAATGGCCCACATCACTCCGGCTTGACCGGTACTTGGGGTGAGATGGGTTGTGTTGTGTTGAAAGCGCCATTAAGGCATAGGGACAGAAACAAACAATTCACATTTATTTGTTTTTATGATTTTAATTATTTTGTAGAACGGTGTTTATACCATTTGTCATGGGTCAAACAATTGTTTATTCTAGTCCGGGATCAAATGTTTGCAATGTTTATTTATTTTTTAACCGAATCAACCCTTAAGTTCAGAATTCCTACTATTTTTAATATTTTATTTTGTTCCATCTTGTTTGAGTTGTTGATGTGCCAGAAACATGCTACTTCATGGTTCTCAGCAGACTTGTTGAACAATGACGTGAATATAAAAAGAAACAGAATCCAGCAATATAAAGCTCTCATTTATCTATGTCAGTTATTACATTCTGATTGTAGTTATCTTTTAAGCAGATGTGTCAGTATCGCCATTAAATATCTCTGAAAATACTAATTACAATCAGCGTCAATTGTTTTGTCGTTAGCTGTTGAGCAGATGTGGCGGTATCGCTGTAAAATATCTGTGATAATAATGAAAGCAATTAGCGTCAATTTTATTGTCATTTACTTTTGATCATATGTGGCAGTTACCTCTGGTAATGTGTCATTCTGACTATATAGTTACCGAAGCGGTTGATGTTATGTGTAGCTTACCATGTACAGCCAACCAGACCTAGCCAATTTCAAACAGATCTGCGTTGTCATGATGACGCATAGCTTCAGACTAATTAGTTGCCCAAGCTGTTGATGTTATTTGTAGCTTTCCATGTAGGTTAAAATAAGATATGACTGACAAAGAGACATACATATTGTTTGAAGTTAATTTACGACAGCTAGTGCGTTATAAAGAGGCAATTTATTACCAATTAAAAGGCAATTAAATATCAAAACCTATGATTCATAATACACGTGCCATCGAAAGTATTAGGCAGGATTCGAGTATATAACTCGATAGCAGAGAGAATTTTTATGTTAAAGCCAATTACGGAAAGGAAGTTGTCAACGTACCTGGTAAGTTAGTTTTAATATTGGTTAATTGGATTGGGTATGACTCTTCAAATAGTATCGTTAATATATATATGAATAATACATTAACGTGACTTCTACTACTGCAAGTACAAGAGTTGCTGCAGATGCTGCTGTTGCTATTCATATGTATCCTACTATTGCTACTACTTCTGCTATTTCTCTTTGAGACAGTGTGTAAAACAATTTAATTGGTATATCTTAAAACTTGTTTTTCAGATTTTAGTGTGTCATGTGCAACTGATTGTTGCCAACAGACATTGGGGGATTACAGTGGGGTTAGGGATTTTGTTCCGCAAATAATGGGTTGTTAAGGGATGAATATGTTTCGGGATTAATCTCTTATAATCCGTTTTTTTAGGGATTAATCTCTTACAATCCACTCTATGGGTTTTTATGAATAGTTTGGGTTGAAAACGGATAATTTGGGATTGTTAGGGCTGAATAGGGATGCTAGCACTCTGCGCATGCGTACGGGTGAAAAGGCGGAGTTTACAATGTCAGCTTTTCCTAGTACTGCGCATGCGTAGGGCTGAAAAGGCGGAGTTAATATCGCGAGCTACATGAAAGCAAAGATCTATTAATAAACACAGATTGGAAACATCCAATAGATTGGAAACATCCAATAGAAATTATCGGGAATTCGCGCAGCGAAAAGTAGATCTATATCACGTGACATCAATCGGGCAGCCGCTTATCTCACTCTGTTTTCTGGCGTTATCATGCGCTACGGCAGCGTATCTGCCCGCTTGAATCCAATACACAACATTTCATTACTTCGCACAATAGAACCGAAAAAAATTGAAACATGAAAAAAGTTTCGATATTTATAGTAGAGTTGATAAATTAAACGTGATTTTAAAATAAAAAATAATAGATGTGAAAAAATATTATTCGCTGAACCAATATTAAGTAATAATACTTAAACATGGTATTTAAGGCCGAGTAAGCTTTTTTACAAGAACACCTTTCAATTGCCTAAAACTTAATTATGTCTTTTTGGAAATAATGAATAAAGTATAAGTATATAGGTGATATCAAAATATAAAGTCTATAACTTTATGCTTTTAACTTAAATATTCTCGCGGGTATTAAATAACAATACTTTGAGAGATTAAAGGCTGTGTTAGACTATTTAAAAGTATATAAATACTAAAGGTGAAATAAAAATGAATAAGACTAAATCTTTTTTATTTTACCGTGAACAATCTCGGAGATATTCATTACCGATGCAGATTTTCTTATTGAAAAGTACATATACGCCTTTGCCTAAAACATTACTATGTCTAAATTAACATTTCAATTTTGAATATTTAGAGGTAATATAAAAGCTATAACCGAAAATAAATTTAGCCATTTTAACTGAAGTAGTTCAGAAAATATTCAGTAGAGAAACTTTGAACGATTTCAGGCCGTGGCTCACTTTTTTATTGAAAATTTAATATGCTTTTGTCGTTAACTGTAATTTAATTTAAGTTGTTTAATCAAGTATCATTTTAAAATTAATATAAAAAAACTAAAGGCTGAAATGAAATTGATGAATTTATATTAAACTTTTCCGGCGATGTTCTCTATATTTCCTAAACTGATATATTTCTTTATTACATTTTCCAAATAAAGTGTAAATTTTAGTTTAAACTATACAACAGGAAACAAATATATTGATTTTTCTTTCGTTTATTACGGATTAATAATATTAGCAAGACAATAAACATTTCGAATACATATTTTCGATAGAGGCGCAAACGCATTCTCTTCAAGAGAGACCACGTCACCAATGTGGATTAAGAGTGTTTACTGTTATGTCTGTGAAAACACATGTATGCGCATGTGTTGATAAGATTATCACGATAAGATGACTGAAATAACTTCGCCGTTCGAATTACCGTTTCGTTTCGTTTCTTTTATTTTCAATATGCACATTTTCCCAACATGTGAAAAGAATGAGCAAATAAAGTTTATATAACATAATAACGTGAAAATCCGATAACGCTAATCTTTGTGTATTGATCAATCTTTAATCATCATCACACCTTTTTACTGTAAACATTTATTGTAAACAACCTGTTACAAATTGTCACTTATGAAAATCTAAATGCAAATGGTGAGCAATTAATTATCAGCATATGTTTATGAAGATAATTACCCGATACGGTCAATACATGGCAATTAATAAAAACAGAAATGCAAATAAATGAAATTTCATTTAAGGTGAAAAATATCAAATTTTAAATTAAATGTTGTTTGCTTGCTAATTTAATACAATTCTCGTTGATACCAATGTATTTATGATACTAATTATGTTGTACATTCCTATTTAGTCTCACACACAAAGAGACATGTACAGGTTTTTCTACTGAATATCTGTTCAACTACTTAATTTAAATTGGGTTTCAATTTAAATGAAGTAGTTAAGAAGATATTTAGCAGAGAAACTTAAAAAAATGTAAGACCGTGGTACACTTTTTAATTGAACAGTTCATATCTGCCTTTGCCATAAACTTTAATTTTAACTATGTTTTTTAATCAAGTATCAATTTAAAATTAATATAAAACACTAAAGGTTGAAATAAAATTAACAAATTGATATTTAACTGTTCCGGCGATGTTCTTTATATTTTATGTACTGATCTATTTCTTAATTTAATTTTACAAATAGCGTAATTTTTAGATTGAACTGAAAACAGAAAACACATATATTTATTCTGCTTTCACTTAATACGGATTAATACTATTAGCAAGACAAAACACATTTTGAATTCACATCCGCGATAGAGGCGCAATCGCATTCTCTTCAAGGGAGAAGTCCCCATTTTGGATTAAGAGAGTTTATTGGTATGCCTGNTGTGTTTTATTTAAATTTGCATTGGCATACAGTCAAACAATGGTGAAGTGATGTTAAGAATTACAATTAATACCTTTGATATGCCCCTTTAAATGTATTTCTCACAATTTGTTTTGGATGCTGTATTACTCCTTTTTTTCTGATTTGGATACACATAATTTGTGTTTTATTTAAATCTTACTCCACTTTTGCTTTGGCATAGATAGACTAGTATGTGTTTTGAACTTTACTATGTACATTGTTTTGATTTTTTTTTTAAATTATATTTTACTACTTGCAGTTAAACTGCGTTTGTTAACAAACGACCCTGGTGACCTATGTTGTTCTTTTTATATTTGTATAAAGTAATAAATATTAAAACATTCGGGTAAGTTTGGACAAAATCTAGGTATAGGAAAGACTTTAATAATAATAAAATTAATATGCATAGAATTGATTTTCATATGTGAAATTCTGTTGTTGTTTTTGATAAATTAATGCCCCGAAAAATCATTTGTTTTTATGAATATGAGTAAAGTTAAATCATTATTATATAAACAGAGAGAGATATAAGTTTTTCAACAGTTTTTTTTTCCACTAATTTACTCGATTTGTGCGTGTTTGCCGTATTTTTAATTTATACGTATGCTGAAATAGGTATGTTGTTTAAGTGCGAATAAAAAACTAACAACACTGGTGATCAATGATTTTAATTTTATTTTTCTTACTTTTCTATCCACAACAGATGGTTCTAGCTTAATACCAAAAAATATCAAATTCGATGTATAGCAACATTTGCACTGAAACTGCAGCATACGTCCTTAAGAGCATTTTGCGTGTATTGGAATTTGGTCTAGAAGTTAGCACAGTGGACTGCTGGCCGTACAACTGTGTTTCGATTCTTGGTGCTGTAACCATTGTTTTTAAATGTTCTTTTGTTCTTCCTATGATCAGTATATGGTTTCTGTTTAAAAAATATTTCTTCATGCCTTTGTATTCATTTGTTTATTTTTTTTTATTAAAACGCATTCTGCAGATTTCCCAAGCTTCTAAATACTGGTTGAAATACATGCTGAAAGTTCTAATAACCACTGGAATTCCTCTTAATCAATCGAATACCTGGAATATCTGTTTTCTCGAAGTATTTGTCTTGTTTATTTTACATCGACATATCGAGATTCCTCTGTATTGTCAAAAGAAATGTTCAGTTTAAAAGTGAAGTGAAGCCAGTTTGTAAAGAGCAACATATGCTTTTTTTCAAAGTGTTTTCTGATGACGTCTACTTAAGGGCGTTAAAGGGAGTATATGGAGTCAAGTGTTAAGGAGGCTTTTAACAAGCTTCTGTTCATACACCTCAAAAATATATAATCTTCACGACCGCCTGCCTCGCTAATTAAAATGGTATTACCAAGACACATAATTGGATAACCTTTACAGTGAAATCTAGGGGAAATGTTTACTTTAAAAAGAGTGGCTTTGTATCGTATAACGTCGTATTTTGAAATGTAATATCAACAGACGACCCCAATAGCAAGCTGGGGTTACCTCCTTCTCGATCGAGATCAAGGAAATATGTTTCGAGTTTTTACTAGGAATGGCAAAATGTTTGGTCAAACACCATAGCGCTGATGAAAAGATTGAAATAAAAACAAAATACATCATCTGAATAAGGAAGAATTTTCGGAAAAGATACTTACACGAACTCGGGAGGCGAAGACAATAATGATGAGTTCTGAGCGGCTAATGATTTACACTTTCGCAAATCTACCAATCGTAACTAGAATGATCGATTCCCCATTTCATGTTTTTCGACGATTCATCTGTATTGCCTTATCAAAAAACTGGAACCGAGGTAACAATAAAATAAGCATACTTAAGTAAAATCGAACTCAACCATTCCAAAGTTCATTTCTTTAAGCGGGGATCACTCAGTTTTTGTGTGAATAGGGTTTCAGGCCGTGTTCAAAATAGTTCAGTTATATAACAGCGATCGTTCCAATATCAATGCATCCTGAATCCCACAAAATTCTATCTTTTATTTCTAAAACCTGGAGCTAGCTATCCAGTTGTAATGCCATTATAAGAATCCATAACGCCAGAAAAAGCTGCTTAAAATGAGGTCTTCTTACCAAGGCCCGTGGTATAGGTACGAATATAAATATATTACCCAAAGGAAGGTAAAAGTATTTACAAACATATATTTCAAGTTTTGATGTCTTTTCTTTTACACCATCTTGATAACAAAGAGGCCTTGCGTATGAAAAGAAAATTCGATCATTTGAAGAAAAATCCCCCCTTTAAACTCTTACTTTATATTAATTGGTTCGATTGACTGTATCAATATACTGTTGATGCTATGTAAGATCCGAGATGAACAAAACCAATCCAATAAACCTTGGTGGATCAACTTTCCTACTCGACCGTTTTGGTTGGTTTGATTGCGTTCTACGCCGTTTTCAGTGAAAACGCATTGAACAAAATCTTTTTAAAGTTTTGATTTATCTGTTTTACACTATCTAATTCTTGATAACAAAGAGGCATTGCATATGAAGGAAAAAAATCAACCATTTAAATTCTTAAGCATGAGAGTTTTCCTCGAAACTCATACTTTATATTGATTGGCTCGATTAACGGTATCAATATACTGTTGAAGCTATGTAAGGTTCGATGGGAACAAAACCAATCAAATAAGCCTTGGTTAGGCAACTTTTCCCTACCTGACCTAGTTGGTTTGTTTGATTGAGTTCTACGCCGTTTTCAAAACTATTTTAGTTTATCACGGTAGTCAGTGAATCTCTTCATGCTTCCGGTATTTCCTCGTCAGTACAGCCCAATACTCTTTCCAAGTCACAAACTGCATTTCCTATGTGAACACAATTGTTCAGTGGTAAGGGACAAAAACATTCCGTCATATAGACGTCGGTCAGAATATTATTGGGAATTGAATCCCGACTGAAATTTGGGACCTCCGTGGTCTAGTGGTTAGAGAATTTGGCCTGAAATCACAAGACTGGTTTTCATGAGCGGACGTCTCACGGCTGTCTTGCGGAAGGTCAATGGTTCTTCCCTGACGCTTGATCCATCCCTGATGGCAACTTCAGTAAATTGGGTTTACCTCCATCACTTAAAAGCCGGTCATTGACATATAAGTGAATACTTGTAGGCGCGTTGTAAAACGTATATATATATATATATATATAAACGCATTTAAATCCAACTGATATTCTAAATTCCGTTGTTACATGGTCGTGTATCTAGAACTGGGTGTTGACGTGTATTTATCCATTTACCAAACGACACAAATCGGGCCTTTCAAAATCGAAAAAAAATCCAGCCACCAGTTTTATTTGCATTTTTTAAAAAGTTTTGTAGTAGATAGGCGGCTAGAAACAATTGTGATCAAAATGAGCAATTTCTCCTGTTATAACAATGATTATTAGAGTCGTCTGGAACAAACTTGCAAAATCTCGTTATCGTTTGGTAAAGAATTGAATCAAGTGTGAAATTAGATTGAAAAATAGGTAATACGATGCATACCAAACTTGAACTCCTCTTAACGCAATCCCTTATGTTGATGCCTTATGAGCAGACGACAGTTGAAAACATTGAAGCAAAATAAGAGAGAATTTGCTCATCATTAGCAAAGTCTCGTTTTGTCTCAATAGTTTCAACTGAAACTCCATAACTAAAAATATATTCACAAAGATGATGCTTCTTTTTGTGAAAGGTGAAGGTCACTGACACAATAAGTGTGAAAATCAAGGCCCTGTTTTGGTGGCTTATGTCTCCGACCGCGGAACTCTTGTTTAAATCAAACCTACAGACATATAACTTCAAAATTCACGTAATCCCAACTTTATCGCTCCAAGAATTAATGTGCTAGATCACTTTTAAGCATACAGATTTTCAGACAAAATCAGTTCCCGGAGGGGGTAGGGTTCATTTCCCAGATCTAGATAAAGTTACCCCGCACATAATCTGCTGACATTAATTTTAATTAAATCTACAAACATATAGCTACACAATGAATACAATATCGCCATTTAAAAGTCAATAATACATGCTCTAGATCCCTTTCCAACATTCAGATTTTGAATACATGCACAACTCAAGGGAATCTGCCTTCTTTATGTTTCTCTTTAATATGCATTAATGTCTCAATAGCTCATTTGGTATGTCGCTCGTCTGAAGTCAGTCTGACGGGATTTATTCCTTTCTCACGCGCGATAGCAGCCAGTGGCTTGGAAAGAATATTGCGCAATACTGGTGATGAAATGCCAGGAGTATGGATAGGTGCACTTACTGCCATGATATACATAGAAATTATATTTACAAACAACGTAAAACCCAAACCCAATCCAATCACTATTTCGCTCCTTGCTTAGGTTTTAAGGGAGTACGTAAACACTGATTTGTACGTCCGTTAGCCCATCCACTTCTTTTCCCGCTTCTTGTCTGTTCTACCTCTCAGCAACCATCAACTAAATTTCATGCTTATAATTTATTAGCTTGTCCGGGTCAGATATTTTAGAAGCTTTGACATTTGAAATTTCCCTTCAAGTTTGCTTCTAAAAGATAATACATCCATTTTGTTTTACCAATATTCTTTTGAGAGATTATCTGCTTGCCATCCGTCAGTGTTTGAAATTAAAATCCCAGTCCTTCAGTGCTTTCAGCGCTTTGATTAAAGACCGGAACAACTCCTCGTCAAACATGCTACTGTACGGAATCCGGATAGGGCCATGTTGATTGTCGTTTGTCGACCTTCGAGGTCGACGCACGACATTCAAGCGATATNATCTTGCCTGAAGAGTGTCGACATTTAAGTTCCACCGTACGGACGAACTCTGAAATACAGTTGGATAGAGACGAACGCTGAATTAAGTTTTACGTTGTATGCAATACCAGAGCATCCGGAATAACAGGCGGTTTCAGACTTTCTTGCAAATTGGCGATAGCCTAGAACGCGTCGATGTGGAACTAAACTTTCCATAACAAAACGTTACTCTTTATACAATTATCAGTCTAATAATTACATTGAAACACGCGTTCAATATTCAACATCATACACTTGCACGATACAAACGTTTATTTCGAAGCTTAAATCAAGTAATATGTAAGCTGAAAATAATTAATACAATATTCGAGCGTATGTCAGTTTCTGTTTAAGATATAGGTATTCGTATATATAAGCACGTTATTGAATAATTGGAGTACAATCAACTTCGAAAGAATGAACGATGAACCATGATACTCAATATTCAATCCTGTATACAATTTGCAATAAATCAAAGACATATCAATCAAAAGTTAATGGTAACCATAATGCTGTAAAATAAAAAGGTCAGTGGTTTGAAGAGCTTTCAAAGTTTCTCTACGAGTGGTTTATATAACGTCATGTTTCTATAAATTCATAATCCGCATTACAAAAATATGTGCGTTTGTAGTCGTTTCATGGCTGTACACCGTGAATAATTTATTGCATACAACATGCTATTCATATACATTTGACTTATAAAACGTTACGCTTGTATTTGAAGTCATAAGCATCAGAGTTACGTTGGACTAAACCCCATCACTTTCACAAACCAAAACTATAAAATGGTCGTAGTATTTATTTTATAAGGACTTCAAAATACTGCATTATACAAATTATACATTATGTTATGAATCTTGAAAATCTAGATGACATAAATGTATATATAAGAATCAATGGTGTGCTAGTGTGTGATATTTTCATGAACTGTTTAAAGTGTAGGGGGTGCATTGAATCAATAACAAATCCCTATAAAATGCGAAATTTGTAAAACTAGTTACATGTAATGCAAATATTATTTTACTTTGAATGTATTTTCTTGAACATTAAATGACAAAAATGATGAATTGTATAATAAAGAAAACTTTAAAAAACACCTTCACATGATGCAAATAGAACTATATTTACATGTATATTGGAATCTCTTCACTAGTAATTAAAAGTAGCATATATCGTTCAATCTATGTCATATTTCATGTTGTTTTATGTTGAATAAATAGTATTAAGCTCTCTTGCAGTAAAACGTAATTGCTTGTTTTAATGATGTTGTTTCGTACATTGCCATAACATCTTGAATAATGAAACGATTATATACACACTTCACAATCCTGTTTTTAAATAGACTTGTTGTTGGGTCTGAGAGGTTTCGAGTAACTCCACAATAACACTTAACAACTTATAGGCTATATACAGTTGATAACACACAACAAAAATAAATTAACATTGCAAAGATAACTCAATGAAATGCGTTGACAATAGCTATTGCATTCTTTTGTCATGTTATAAAATCAGTCAACATTGAACAATTATCCATCGGTTGTCGTTTTGAAACTCTTTAGAACAACATTGTTGAGTTATTTCATCTGACTAAACAAAACGAAAAGCTAATAACATCGCACAGAGATGATTCTAAACGCGTACACAATTATTTGTTCATTCATGTGTTTGTTTGATCCTGACACTTCCCTAATGTAGTAGTGGTTATCCCGCTGTATCTGGATATTTTTAAAGAAACAGCGTATCAGCAAATACTAATTTTCATTGCAATATGATTTAATTTTATTTAAGGGATATTTGTAAGATGCATGATATATCATTTTTTAAATACAAAATCAATAGCATTTTGTTATTGTCAGTAGGCGGTGTACACATTTTTTTTAAATCTATGTAATGAAAGGACTTACCTCTGTAAACATATTATAGAAACATTTGTAGAATTTGCGTGTTGAAATTCCATAAACTTGGCGAGAAAGAAACGAATTGGAAGAATAACTATTAAATGCGGTTGCGTCTTGTCGGCATGGTATTGGCTCATAGGTTATAGAGATTAGTTCCTTTTAGTGGCTCGTGGTGCGGCGAACTCGTTCTTAATTAAACCATATTCGGTCGGCCGTTGTACTTTTAAGATGTAATTCAATAAGCAGGCATCAGCAACAACATAAACAGCTAATTACTACAATATATTCGTTCGATGCCATTTGATGCTATCAAGCTAAATTCAAACCAAACATGTAAATGCTCCTGTCGAGCCGAAATCTAAACATACATATATCCAACATTCATAGATTACGTCTTCAAAAAACAGTGCAATATTTTGATCAAATGTGAGGAAGTAACATTATGCTTGACGCGAATGTTTGGACGTTTCCCGCTTACCTATTAGTTATCCATTAAATCAAGACATTAAGCGTTCAACATAAACAGTACGAGGTAGAAAAGACAAGTTATACATGGATACATCAAGTGTTTAGGCAATATAAATGGATACATCACGTCTTTAGACAATATAAATAGATACAGCAAGGGTTTAGACAATAGAAATGGATACATCAAGTGTTTAGGCAATATAAATGGATACATCAAGTGTTTAGGCAATATAAATGGATACATAAAGTGTTAAGGCAATATGAATGGATACATCAAGTGGTCAGGCAATATAAATAGATACATCAATTGTTTAGGCAATATAAATTGATACATCAAGTGTTTAGGCAATATAAATGGATACATCAAGTGGTAAGGCAATATAAACGGATACATCAAGTGTTTAGGCAAATGGATACACCAAGTGTTTAGACAATATAAATGGATACATCAAGTACTAAGACAATATAAATGCACTATTACAAGTATACACTTGGCATTTAGCGCAACTTGTCGCTATATGCAGTCGTTTATATACGTCTGTAAAATGTCGTTTGCATGTGCTGCATGGTGGGTATTCGTATAAGAAACGTTTTTCTCAGTAAAGACTTCAGACATGCGACCGATTCCCCATATAAAGACAATACACTTCATTTGATAACAAACAATACATTATTCAATATTCTTAAACATTTAGACAACATATAATTTTGTCGAATGTATACACTTATTATTTATTTCGAGTTTAGTTTTATGTAATTGTAATACTTTAAATGCTTTACAATTTAATAATTGAATATACATATGTATTTGTTTATTTAGTATTTATTTATTTTATACAAAAGTCGCGACTGTAGTAAATACCAAAGCAATTGTCCACAACTAATATCAGCCTATACAAAATAACAAAATATACGCCAAACATACACGTGAGATACATTCAGTTCGGTGTGTTACAAATAATAGAAGTAAACCGGATGCACCAACTTAAAAAGGAATAACAATATTTGTCCGAAGAAGTTTAAATTTTTATACAATGATGTGGTCATTTGGAATCAATTCATTTAATGTTTAAATTGCTGTTATCTTTTATGAATGTAATCTCTCGTTCAACCCTAATGTATAAGAAATGTATATATTTGTTTTGATATCGCATAACAGCTAGATATGCAATAAGTGACTATTTAATTTCCTGATAGCAGTGGAACCTTCACAGTTCGTGGGTTTATCTTAATAATTGTGCATGTGCACGATTAAACAATTGATTAATAATTTAAAACTAACACACGTTTTTGGAAACATAATTAATATGAGCTTCATTGTTTACAAAAGAAAACAAACAGTTTAATCCAAACCTTTACCTCGACTGTCTGAAATAATTCAATGATGGTGTGTAATTGCTTGTAGAATTAATCGTGACCTAGTTATGTCAATGAATGTTGTTGGATGGTATTATTCCTGGAACGCAAGACTGCCAGGAATGTTTGATAAATTAGGTGGTCTGCCTAGAATACCAATAACATCGTTCCTCATGTCAGTACTGTTTTTCTAGATACATTGTTATTTCCACAGTAAAGGCTTAAGGTCGTGTTGAAACTGCATTTCAATTCTCGTTCTATGATAATTCAATCGAAATTGATGGACGAAATACTATTGTACTGATAAAATGCAATCAATATCAATATTAAACATACCATATACTAACACATTTAGTGTATTGTAATTAAATTAAGCTTGTTACGTCAATTATGCATTAGTATGCCCTGTTAAATTACTTAAATTTATAGCCTGATATATACTAAAATTATAGCATGTTGTTTTAAAATAAGTGTTGATGTCTTACATTTCATTCGATAATCGAAATTTAAGTTTTTTCTGTCCAAATGTTGAAATTGGATTAACCTAAATGAGTGAAAGATTAAGTTATGATACTGCAAAAATATTTCAACAAAGACGATTTCCTAATTATTAAATATAGGACCGTAAATATTAGTATTATTGGCTTTACCCTGTAGTATCGTATCTATATTGTTGGTAATCAAATGACGTTAGCTGTTCTACTATATATGAACTATGATGAGGGCTAAACATTATATGTATTATTCGAATGATTTGTATTGGAAAGCATATTGGTTCATGTACATTGTTACACGAACAGACGAACATAATAACACTATTTGGAAGTATATACACAACAAATCCCCGTTGTTTTGCATTCAACGTTCACAGGCGCATGACTCACATTTTATTGTTTTCAAAGTGTTTGTATTTTGTATCTACTGTTTCGTTCAATACTAAGCGATAACTATATTCATTACATACAACGTCATTGCTTTCTCAATTTATGTATTCAGGAAAACATGTTTGACAGAAATCACAATCCAAAGCGTACTATCACCGCGCGTGTGGTATTAATGTCTCATTAAATTTAACAGACATTAAGGGCAATCGTGTTTCCCTTACATGTTTTACAGCCTTGATCGACTTGTCCAAGTTGTTAACATAACAATACCGCTTACTCAGTAATGTTCAATATCAGAACGTTCAACTAGACATCAATAAGAGATAATTGGGTATTTATATGACTTTACCGTTATGGTTATAATAAACACAGTTTATAAGTTGTCAATCGACGACAATATTACTCTGTTTATTGTTTGTTCGGTCAACACTGCAAAATAACTGTACCTGGCAAATTGTGGGGTTTAGAGATGAGCGTGCTATTAATAAAAAGGAATGTCAAAACACCAGTTAACATTCATGTACTGACAATCTTGTTATCCCAGAAAATGTAAAGTATCGTTGATATTTATAAAATGCTTTTGTCCTTGTATGCGAAGAATAACTGAAAGTGTATGAGTTCTAGTATTCAGTAAAAGCCACGTTTATTAACATACGCAGAACGTTCGTTTGTAAAATAAACTACTTGATTATATCTTTTTCATGTGGCCATATAATAGTATAAACACAGTTCCTACTGCATTTGTAGTAACATAATCCGTTACTAATACCACATTAAAGAAAACAATAAGTACATATTGAACAATAATTATCACTCAAAAAGCAATTTAGGAGGGTCCATTGTTGCTTTGGATTCAATGAAGTCAGATAAGGGCATTGACATCTGAAGCCACACATATGCTTTTTATATGGTGACACGTGGCGTATCGTGTACGTAAACAGTAGACAGAGCGGATGGTTGTGAATGTTAAATGGTGCGTATAATTAGTTTTGTGTGGTCCTTTAACGTTCATGATACTCTCATTGATCACAATTCCGTAAGTTTTATTGTTCCGTTGTCTGAAACAACATCGCTCTAATCCACAATGTTTCTTGGTATTTTAGGCAGTGGTACTGGAATAGTAACAATGTATTGCAAATATTTTCTGCTGGACCATTAACATAGATATCAGTTAGAGCTTTTGAAATAGTCGCATGTATCCATGTTGACTGTTATATATGAGTTTATTTATAAAAAGTAGAACCATCAACTTGTAGGTGCAATCGGAATTGAATTGACTGCAAAAGTATAAGTGTTAAAAATGGATATCTCAATTTTCTATAAAATAACATTATACTTTAAAAGAATATGCATCAACTAATGCAGTGTAATTTATTTGGCAATTATCTGTTGAAACTTAAGTTATCCCAACATGTTCAGTACAGCACATATGTAAATCATACGTTTGATTTGGAACGTGAAATAGTAACAAAAATCTAAAATGTTTTTGTGTTATTCAAGGCATAGTAAACTCTTTTGAAATTGAATGCAATATCTTGCATACAGAAACTACAGCGAACATGTTTTATGAAATTAACTAGACCTGTTCGATAAAGATCACCCGGTATCAAATGTCTGCCTGAGCCTTGACATATTTTATATCAAGATATAAATCAATCATTTTGAACTATATTAATTGAATACATTCTTATAAAAGTGCATCAGTATACATTTTTGACGCGTGGCTTGTGTTTCAAATCAAATTTGGCAACTGCATCGAATTGTTTTGGAAAATGTATCTTACCATCCACAATTAGTAACCATTTTCCATAATCATGATTTTCTGTATTCGGCTTTTTTTCTAATTTTCGATTAAACCGCATGCTCATAATTGTCAACACGACGTTCGGTTTTCATAATGCATGTTGGGCTCATTTATTATTGGCTGACAAATATACACAGTGTTTTTATATTGATTTTACATTTAATATTGTTTTTTTTTCAGTAAGATGTAGGTATGTTTTTTTTTTTTATAAAACATGCACCAGCGCGATTAAACCCAATTAAATTCCATTTGCTTTGAAATTGGAAAGAGCATGTGTTATGTGCAGAAGAGTAAATACAATCAGATGGACGCAAAATACCGCAAACATTATTTTACAATTGCGTTCGACTTTGACGATTACTTTGTAACGAATTTATTATTAAAACATTATCATTAAGCAAGTATTGCATCAAACACATGCTTACTAGATGTCAACTTATAAACTATCCAATTATTCTGCATTTTTGTTTTAACTCATAGCAGCATTACAAAACACTGTATGATCGTTTGTGTTGACTGTCGATCGACTGTCAAAAACATATGCACCGATATTTTTAAATTATGGAAACGTGAACTAGAAAACACTTAATCTCGGTTAATTAGGCCCGTTTTAAATTAAAAAATAACCGTATGATATAACCTGTTTATTCTACACTAGGTTTACACACGAAGCTGTTCGTTAACCGATGTGTAAAAGTAGCCATACACATGCTATACGCACTATTTAGCATGGTAAGGTCAGAAAATTCCCATAACCATTTACATAAATATGTTAAGTAGTAATCATAGTTACTGTCAATAACTGTAACTGTATTTTATGTTTTATCTGCACTCATCACATTATTTTAAATATTTATCTGCGTTCAGTTGTCAAATGTCCCTGTAAACTCAATTTCAATGAAATCATGTTAATTCTAATGTGTTGTTGCTATTGAGAAGGGCACAGCATCTATTGAAAATGTATCCATTATTTTCATAAATTTATAATATGTATACATCGAGTCATTATCTCGCGTCATCTAAAACAGTTCCGTGTATAAGTGTTTGGATACAAACTAACGTTTTACCGGCCCTGTTCCACTGACACAGATTTCATGTTAATGATCAGCAACCTAATGGTCAAACGTTAAGCACGTTATAATAGTGTTCAACGATCTGTTTATAGTATGTTTAAGCATATGATTAATATGTGCGGCAACGGAAATTATGTTAATAGTAAGCATATTGTAATGCCTACCATTTTATAATGTTCTGAGTATTCAACTGTGTCAATAATTATCTCTGATGAGTGTTTAAGTACACAATGAGGCAATTCCTTATATAAGACGCGTAGAAGTGGCCTCTTGTGAAATGACACATATATTACGTCATGACATCTGAAAATAAATACAATTTATGTTCAGTGTCAGCAGAAGGAAATTAGTATTGAAGTAAAAGATATATTAGGCAACACGCCACGAACACGCATTATATTGGGGTAGCCGCCTTGGAACAGCCAGTGGAAAGTTGTTTGATGTTTTGACAGATATAACGCATGTTAAAAATAAAATATAATTTGTATAGACATCGTATTATGTTAAGCTATTTGCTCTTTGAATTTATCATAACATTGAATACCCGCATACATCAGGCTGCATTTATGCGAGTCTTGAAGGTGTCTGCGCATTGATTACTCTACTCTGGAAACATACACTAACGGCAGATAATGTGCATGTGTCATTTGAATCTGTTAAAATTGCATACAAGTCTACGTCTTAACATAAGCGAAACAATCTGGTATATCCATCTTACTATACGCTTGTTATGCGTACGTTAAGTGAAGCAATGACATGTACTATACGCTTGACGTATTGAATCTAGCGTACGTGTTCTCTTACAAGGACAAACCCCGTTCACAAAAGAAAACGTGACTTTGAATTAATGTTATTCGTTGAATTTTGTGTCACAAGTTTGATTGAAAACCCACACGGAAGACATCCCATTGATTCCTCTTGGAATAAGTGCTGTACTGAAACATTTGTGACAAAAAAAACAAACATAACTTATAAGGTACATATGTGCTTCTTTAAAATGTATTACGATACGCTTTATAATGTAAAGCATCGACAATTATACGTCAATTAGGTTCCTTGTTTAGTATGCCATTTCTCCGCGTTTTCTGTCAAACACCAGATGGAAATTGGCATTAGTTCAATGCATACTGCTGTATAGACTCAGTTTTCACAAACTCTTATTCTCATAAGTATGAATATGTTTATGTATATTTCATACACGATTCTGAAGTTTAAAACGCTCCTGCAGTAACATTTTCGCAGACAAATGGAACACATCGTAACTATTTGCGTGTTGTGTTACTTTACTCCAAAAATGCTCTTATTATCCGACAAAACACTGACACAACTCAAAAATGAAAGGATGCATGTTTAAGTTGTTCCAAAGTATTGTTATGTGTTAACTTTGGCAATTAAAGCTACATATGTGTATGCATTTTTATGAAGTAAGTGAATATCCATCTCATTAAAATACAACAATGAAAACCATGACGATGCATTTGGCAGTGTTCCTTTCACATTTGTATCAAACACGCGTAACAAAAACGTATCTACAAAAAGCTGTAATATTTGATATTGAGTAGTCTACACTTACACTGCAAATCCTAATAACGGTTAATACGAATAGCTGATCGAAACTCATTTATCTTTATAACTGTTAAAGCATCGATTTCTGATTCAAGGAGTGCCAAGGCACACACTGATCGGCACAGTGTGATATACACGTTTTGGATGAATCTGTAACTTCTAAACTTATAAATACGAAAGAAATCCACACTTTCTCAAGTAAATTGATTCGTTGAAGGTAGCACAGTTTGAGATTTGCGTGCTTATAAACGTCGGTAGTTCTTCTATGATACCCATCGAGTAAGTTTGGGCTGCTTCAATAACAACTCTTACGGTCGTGGGCTATTAAAACAATTAACGCAGACGATTTGTGAATACCCTAGAAGCCAGATGCGGTATACAGTTCTTTGATCCTATATCGTGTATAGCATCTTAATCGAACGATTCAAAACAATTAAATCACTTCCGTTACGGAAAACGTATCGATTCAATTGCATATCAACGTTAATTTATCTCTATAATGCGTGTGTAAATTGATTTGAGCTTACTGTTAACGGTTATTATTATGGACCATTTCGGCTCTGTTATGAAAACGAGTAGAATACAATTCAGGTTTGAATAAAACAAGCAAACGGTGTCAATTGATATCATCCGTGTTTTAAAATTATTGTTTATTACAACCGAATGACAACAAACAGGCCTTGATGCTTAGTGAGCTAACTATTAATTCTTAATGGTTTGTAGTCAGGAATGTGGAAAATTCCATGAATAACCTAGAGGTAAAACACAATTAAATTTAAAGAAAAGTTGAATCAAAACTGATTTTGTTTTCAAAGTACTACTTTAGAGCTTCAGTGCTTGTTTTAAATCATGACACAATAGCAATATCTTTAATTTTTCATTTCGTTCAGATGTTCAATTATGTACATAAATATCGAATTATTGAATTAGTGAACCATAACTCAAAATGATATTTCCGACAGGCGGTATTTATTTCTGGAGTGTTTGTGTGAATCGATACAAAAATTGAGCAATAATTATTTGATCTTGTTTAAATCGCATGCTGTATAGGAATGGAACATAACTTTAAAAAAATACATAATTACAACTTCTGTCGCATGCATATGAATGCTGCATTCTGATTGGATAATGTGTTCACGTGATCGGGTTTTCATTTGCCGATGAACCCACTTCGTTTGCAAATTTAAACATTAATATTCATTGCGCTCCTTTCTGGTCATAAACAAGTTGCCAAAATGACGTTATGTTTTGCGCGAAACTTAATGGCGTTGTTTTTATTGGTCAATAGCGAAATGACGTTATATTTTTGCGCGAGCTTCAATGATATACCCGTTTGACGGAGATGAAACCGAAACTGAAAATAGCTTCATACGCTAGATTAAAAAGGTCTTTTATGATCCCTACCACGATAGAATTTCAGCTTTAAGATCATTTTGTGCTGTAATAATAAGAATTGAATAGCAATTTTCTGCATTTCATCGGTGTATGAACTGTCGGGAAAAAAACACATAATTTATGCATAAACGCCGTCGGCGTTTATGCAAATTAGGCGTCATTTTCCCGACAGTTCATACACCGATGAAATGCAGAAAAATGCTATTCAATTCTTAAATATACGTCAAAAGGACACAATTCGTGTTTATAATTAATGAATGAGCGATCAAATATTTAGCGACTGGTCAATAGGAATAACATATGCATTTTGCAATAGAAGTTCTTATCGAACCTCGTATATCTTCATCCGTTAAAATTAGATATCACAAAATGCATACACTCATCGATACATGCGCCATATTGCTACGGGTTCTTTGACACGCGTATTAAGTGTAATACCACTATATTTGTATGTTTAACGTTAAATTTTATACAGTACAAATGCATTCTACACATATTTTTAGAAACATAATGTTTATCGCCGCATGCGTTCAAATACATGTGTAAAGAGCCATAAGTGTGTTTGACAAAGACATTAATTTAGTTAATTTCTACTCAAAAATACCTAATGAGTAAAATTGATTGAGTTCTTCATTTTAAATAATATTATTTTTAATTTCGTGTTTTAAGAAACCCGTTTCCGATAAGATTTCTTCATCCTGCGCTATCTGTTATGCAATAACATTCGTTTCAAACTAGCATATTTCCAATGTAGCCTGTATGCAATATAACCGAAACTATTGAGAAGTTAATCAATAATAGACATCGTGGACGAGGCGAATGTTTATTTCTTCTAAAGAAGTTGAATTAAAATGTGAGACATCGTTATAAATATATCCTGTCGCCAAATGGCTAACGTATTTCCGTGAGAGAACACCATCGCGAAACATGTTTGAAAGTATTTGAGTCCAATGAATTACAAATAAATTGGTACTCTAAATTATGAACATAAATACTTGTTAATGTAAAAGCGTTGTTAAACATACGACATATGTGTGTATCCAAAGTAATATGTTTCACTTAATTGTACTGAAATAGGCCTTACTTAGATCTGAAAACGTCGGTATATGGGTGTGGTATCTGGTTTGTGTAATATATGTGTGCTGTTTCCTTTTAACATTTAGACAAGTTTACTTTAAGAACATTCAGTAAACATTACATAAGATACATATACTATAAAACTATTCGAGAAAGAGAAAGGCATTGTGCAAAATTGCTCGCTTTATTCATTCGTTTTATTTGCATTCATAGAAATAGCTATTATCTTTTTGTAATCGCATTTTATACAATACGTTCATTTTTGTCATGAACACACTTCAAAAGGTGTTTACGGTTTTAAGTCATAGACAAGTCGAAGAATGATCACAAACAGATATAATGAGAGCGTGAATCCGTATGAGCCTACCATAACTCACGGTTTTCGAGGAATGAAGACAACTTGTTGTTTTCATCAATATAACATCATGTTCTTGGTATGATTTGTAAACATCATTGTTGTTAAAATTAACTACCTATTTTATGAAGGTTTAATCAGAACTGTGATGGCATTTATCATATTACAAGGACTTCCATTTATTAAAAAGCCAAATAAACAATGTGCATTTATATCATGTTACTTTATAACATAATATTTGGGTATAATAAAAACAAACTTGTTTACAAATTGTGTAGCTATAATACAGATATGCCCACTTGCCATTCAAAATGAAATACTCATTTTAATAACGTTGAATAGACAACAGTGCATGCACTTGTTTTTGTTATATCTAGAAATTCATATACTCAGTGTTCCAGATATAATTGTTTACAGAATCCTAGGAACCAACAGTTTGTTATTTAAAATGAACATTGTTAATGACGAGTAATGTTCCTTCTGTAATAAAACCATATTACATTTTTTCTGGGATTGCATTTTTACAAAGAGAATTGTAAATTATGTTGTTTTAGATCATATAATATGCAAAAATGTACTGAGATGTCATGTCAAGACATGATATTATGTTTTACAAGCATTAACATGACTGATATTAATATTCTTATCCTTGAAATTAAAAAGTATATATGTGTATGGAAGAGAAAGGGTATATTAGCTTCAATTAGGGGACTGAATAATTATCTTTGCGTAGCATGGGAAACTCAGTCTAATACAAAAGATCAAGAAAAGGAAATACTAAACTGGGCAATTGTAAAACATTGTGTAAATCAAAAGAATAATCTAATTGTAAATTGTGTTGTTTGCTTAAAATATTTAATACCGTGGTCGTTTGATTAACGTTCATAATTATCTGAAGTCCGAACGTTTGATAAATGTTTATTATTTTCTGAAGTACAAACTTGTTTCTTTTGCTTTGTTTAATAACATGGCATTTGTGTATGTGTCTGTGTGCGTGAAATGTATGATTGTGTCTATATAATGGAATGCATGGATTTTATTTATTTCTATTATTGAATTGTTAAAATAACTATATAATGTACTAACAAATTAACATGCAAACTAACGATGCGATGTGTAATGTATATGGAGGTGAATACACGATACAAAATTGAAAAAACAAATGATTTGTAAACATGAAACGAATGAACATTATTTGTTGTGGGTATATTTTACACATGTCAGAAGAAGTCTTTGACGTTACTATGAGACTTCTCTGACCTCTATTTGATTGACATTAACACACAATATACAGTTGTATACGAAACGCTAGGGGATGTCTGGTTCCGCTTTAAAAATATATGTACGGTAACCTGCTAACAGCACATATTAAAAATTCATACACATCTTCAGCTTGTCCGAGCAATAAAATGAAGGATTTTGTATTGGTATGTGTCAGATAATTAACTGCTGACTGGTACTTGTCTTGTTTTGAAGGAGCTTGAACCTATCATAAAGTTTGAGTATCAGAGTAAAAAGTAAAATCCTACTAACATGTATAATAGTCTAATCAGTTAGAATAAAGAAGTATCAATAATATGTACAACTCGATAATGTGGTTCTCTTGCGCCCACGGTCCTCGCGCTAATGAGATCTTTATTATTACTGATAAACTGATATTAAAACGAAAAACACACACACTATTTGCGTATAATTTTCAAAAAGAACATACATCTCGTTGGAAAACAAATCGTGTTTGTTTATACATTATCATGTAAATGTATGATACTTGTTGGGGTTTGCAATACACTGAGATTGTATTGCTGGTGTTGTAGCACAAATCTGCTGTATTCATGACGTTAATTGCGTGTGCTGCTCTGTTATTGAGGATTGTCTACGAACATTGTTGGATACATATTTCATTCTGAGCATATCTTGTAAAAAGTTGAAAAATAGGCACACCAATTATAATGATTGTAAGATACATATTTTATTCTGAGTATTTATTGTAAAAAAGTTAAAAAATATGTACAACATTTTAACTTATTTTAAGAAATGCTATACACGAGATTGGCATTTTTATTTGCATGGCTTTCTCTTGATACAAAGAATATTGCCAGCGTATTAAAAACCGACAAGCAGACCATTTCTTATTATACATGAGCCGAATTAGTCACTATGAGTATAAATATGATTCGATCCTGCTTGATTATATGTTTATGTTTCCAATTAATCATTCGGATGTCATATTTGTAGATTATACTGAAATTGTCATGTAATCACTTGGAAATCAGCAGTTCCAATGTTGGTAGCCGTGCACAACTACGGTAAGTGTGTACAACGAAATTGAAACCGATCATATTGCGTTACATAGTTGCGAATAGCTATATATATAGTAATCCATTTATACGAAACACAATACAATACAATAACTAAAAATGTTACTATGCTAAAACTATTTTTACTATGCTATTGCGAGCATTAAGAATCTCAACGCAAGATTATAGTTTTAAGGAAATACGAGGGCCGTCCCAGAATAGCATAGACACATTTAATATTTGTGTTTGTGTGCTCATTAGTATCACAACAGTTTGACATAAATGATTTGAATCATTTTTCATTTGTGAGCACAAATATGAACTATTAAAACATGTATATTAAGAAATACTGGGTGATAAATATACACGGGTACGATGCACGTTAAAAGTATTGAAAGAAATTAAGTACGGGTTATCTTCTATAGTTGTTAATTGTGCAATTAATTGAAACTCGCAAAATAAATATCATTTACTCTTGTTTCATTATGTAAAACGTATTTTTAAACTTAGACTTTGAACTTTAGCGCGTACAAACACCTCTTGAGCATTATATCGAATCAACCGAAAATAGCGACAACAGCAGAATAGGCGGCAGAATATGACATCATATGAATATTGGGCAAATAATAAACACATAAATTATACTTGAAAGGAGTTTAAATTATTGTGTATGATCTTTATCAAAATAATATAAAGAATAAGTATGCTATTGCTATGGAAACTGAGTTCATATGGAAGTGTGAAATAGCAATAGCTAATCGGCAAAATGTAAATAGTAATTAAAACACCCTAGGGCTATACATAATAATGTCAGATATTCTAATAATACACAAAATTAATGTGAAATCTTCAAAGTCTACTATTTTTAACTTGGCAATGCGAGTTACCGCTACGATTAAAGAGCATGAAATCAGTCGTAATATTTTAAGAAAGGCTTCAGACAGAAGACCATAAACTGATTTACACTGATCTGCATGTGGCAGAACATAAATAATGCGGTCGGGTGAATGCCGTGTTCACAGTTGAAAGCGCATGTTATAATAATGTAAATAATATGGTTTTGTTTAAAGTGATACTTCATGATGTGTATAGTACGAGTGAAATAACAAACGATCTAACACTGACGTGAACACATTTTATATTTCTTTAATGCCCCTTTTTCAAGAAAATAATTAACAGCTGTTTCCCATTCGCTGCAAAGTCATCCTTTCTTCCGTGGCGTGCCTCAATACATTTCAAAACACCAAATGACGTCATTAGTGTTTGGTTCGATCCGAGCATGATAAACTTAACCTTGATCAAAAACTCACATAATATTCTATTATTCTATTTATCCTATACTTTCTTCCATTTTTACATTAATAATGTTCCAATATCGCATTTTTAGACGATTTTCTTCTTCCGCAGTTGACAAACGCAGATTGTCCAATTTTTGGAAAAAAAAAACAAATGATCTAAAAATAGCACGCTGAAATTTGTTATTTTCACCGGTGAAAATAACAATTTGTTTATTTTCTCTGCTGTTATTTCACTGCAGAAATGTCAGATTGTATCATTAGGTATAAAATAAATTGATTAAAACATGTTACAATAACACAAAATAGGCAAGACAAAGTATACATTGAAGACGAGTTTCATAAAATGCAGCAAGGACAAATTAGAGCCCCGAGCCGATTGCGACGACGATATTTCGTACATATGTTCCTACAATAACCGAAGCATTCGTCTTTTTATAACGATCGGAGTTAGTGTTCGTGTGTCGTATAATTGATATCGTTGCAGAAAATTAAAATGATCCGTAAAACAAAATTGTGTCTTTGTGTCGTATGAACGAATCTTAACTAAAACTAAATTTATATTCACAACGTACATGCATGATAAACATGCTGGCGAATTCGACTGTACAGACATTTTCGATTTCATAATTAAATATCTGGCTTATTTCATATTTTTCGACACATGTTCTTCCTATCTTTTATTTTAAATTATATTTAAATACATGTATAATAAGTTGTTTACACATGTTATATAAATTCATAAATATTTGACAAAATCGTGCAGTCTCACTTGAATTGCCGTGCTTCAAATGTTATTCATTAGATGCACGCAGAAACGGTGTTATCAATTAACTCAAAACACGCATATTGTATTGCGTAAATGCGCGTAAATATTCATTTGTCAGCAGTTTCAAGGCGATGACCTCAGTTATGTTATCTATTTTGTGTTTTTGTGTGGATATGTTAAACGTAGCATACATATATTGACCAATTGGTGTTCAGGTTTACATGCAAAGCTCAATATACACTGATTGTCGAGGTAACTCCTTGTAAACTATGAATTCTAGTGATTATCTTACCGAACGATTGTAGAGGAAATCCACAATATCCCGATTGTCCAGATTGATGTAAGGCGTATTGGGAAGTGGAAACACAGCAGTGCACTGCATGGACTATCTCTGACGTGAAAGAGCCGTTGTGGTGTTACGACGGAACTCAAACATAGTTGCTTTGGAAAATGCATTCACGTTTTATTTGGATTACGTACCGTGAACTGGAATGAAGGAGATACTCGGTATAAAACGAAGAAAATGCACACGATCATTGAATTGAAAGCCTGGCATCTAAAGCATTTTCTTGTATATATTTTGTTTTATAAGTGAGTTTTAGTGACTGAAAAATATACATTTGATGCGAAAATTCAATAGATTCTAATGATTTGAACAACAAATACATATGCGAGTTTACATCGTAAATTGGCTAAGTATATATTGCATATATTGTTACAGTTATTGCTCTACCCTGGTTCTCTTTAGAAATGAAAGCTAACTTAAACTAAAGCTAAGCAAATTATGGAAATATCAACAAGGAGCTTGATGCACCTAAACTCTTCAACACTGCTGCCGGCCACGTACGTGCATCCGAGAGACGTTTATATTGACCTGAATATCACATACGATAATTATTATATTGTCGATCAAAACGTGGCATTTTGGAAGGTTTGGTCGGTTTAATTGATATATCATTTTATAAATTGTATGAATTGTTTTAAATTGTTTTCAATTCCATTCTTTATTGAATTCATGGAAGGCAAAGTGTATCGTCAGTTTTGTTAAGCGTTGAACATATCGACAATGTCGATTAAACCTTTTCAACAAGTTTGTTTGTTAAAAAGTGGCATCGAAGCATTAATTAATCAAACTTAAAATAAAAACACGATTGCATCAAACTTCAACAGGTCAAGCACTTGTTTACCACTAAATATATTAATTTATATTTTTTGCCTTATTTTCACCTTTATTCTGACAGTATAATAACTATGCTCCGTGTTTCACTGAAAGAGCGTTGGGTATCATATTCGTTTTCTGCAAAGTCATAATACTATAGAAAAAAGAACATTTCCGTTGCAGCTGCCTTTTATAAATTATTACGGTGGCTTTAGATCTTGGGATAACATTATTTAGGTTTGATATTTATTGTACAACACCTACTACTTGTATTGGTTCGTTTGAAGCTGTCAGTTACGTATATCTGCAGTTCAAATTTGAAGCAGCAATGAGCTGAAAGGTTCCATTATGATTTATGAGGGTTTGTGTACAAAATGATAGTACCAAATGAGATATTCGTCATTCTTCTTCTCAACGGCCAAACATATGACAGATACAGCCTACGTACCAGGCTTCATATTCGCTATGGCCGTAAACATTGTGTGTAAACATTGGTATAGGATACGTATTGAATATATCAATTTAACATTTATGAAACAATGTCGTTATTACCAATATTACAATTCATATTCTATTTACGAGATGCTTAAAAATTGATGAAACTATTGCACTAATGAAGGGCTGTATAATTAGGAAAACGCCATTTAGAGATAGGAAAAGTAAAATTAATAATAGGTAGGAGTTTATTATTTATTGAGTCATGTATTACATTTATTTCAACACAACAACAGCCGATAGCCATAGGACAATGCCAGGTACATCTTTCTGATATTTTTAATTCGCATTTAAATGGCTTTAAACCACAACACAATATAGGTTAGTATTAGTTCTTTCTATTTCATTACATTTCCGAATGTTGTGACGTATATTCGAGATTTAATTTGGGTCCGGCATGGAAGCACAGAATTTCAATTGGACCAATAACCGAGTACGAAATGTTCTAGTGCAATTGTTCATATTATATAATAGTATATAACATATACTAAAACTAATATGATATACACGTACATCAGGTCATAATTGTCGTTGTTACTAGGTGTTGTCTTGTGAAACATATCAAAATATATAAGTTAAATAAACAAAAAATAAGTATATCTAATCGACGATTTTGCATAAAACGTTAGCGGAAATTTATTATACATTGAAATCAATGTATGTGAAAACAATATTAAAAAAGTGAAACAGAACATGAGACTTGGACCAATAACCGAAAAACAAATTATTTAGTGAAATTGTTAATATTATCTATAATAAAACAATATAATATAGACGTACGTCATGTCATTATATTCGTTTTGTTAGGTTTTTCTTGTGCAAAATATTAAAAAAATATCATACACCAAATACTGTTTATATCGGAACGACGATGTTGTATATAACTTGAACGGATTTTTATTAAATGACGAACACAGTGTAATATGTGAAAACACTCTTCAGATTTGACATAGCAGATAATTATTCAGAGTTAAAATATGTAATGGGTTTAAATTATTAGAAATGCTGAACCCTAAACATGCATTTGATATCTTGTTTTTGTTTTCATTGTTTATTTGCAGACATTGCATTTACAGCGATAATATATATTGATATGTTAAGACGTACATGTATGTACACAACACACTAGAATAGACTGTAAATACAAATGATAACAAATGAGTAATAAATAATCGATTGTTAGCTTGATACAAAATTCATGATGGCGGTGGTAATGAATCATGAATGAAATGCATAATAATGAAAATGAAAAATGGTGGTATGTTTGAATCGCTTAAGGACACATACATATACAAGTGAAAACATATTTAGTATGAATAATAACATATTAACTTTCTTTTGCTCTGCAATTGTACAATACAGAATTAAATGACACAAGTTTTTCATCTATGTATATGTGTTTCAGTTTTAGCCTTCCAGCTTGCGATTATCTCTTCAAATTTAAGTTTGTATTTAAAATATTCCAAAAAATATATCAAACATTGGTTGACATCGTTGATATTTATATATTATTTATTTATTTAAATATAGCATATTTTCCCAATAATATAATACAATAAAAAATAAAATATACACAGTTTGAGCAGTTACTTTTGTTTATAAAAATAGTACAGAGTGAATACATTCTTAAATTAATTTGAAATCATTAGAAATTCTAAGTTGGGCGTCTATATATTTATGAATGTTGATAAAAATAGTGAACACTATGACAATTCCAAAACAAATGCATATTTGTTTCAATAGGCATTGAACATAAATCACAGAGACTAGATTCTACAATGCCATATTAAAAACATATGTTCGTTGTTGGGGACAATATTCATCACAAATTTACGTATTTAAGGAGGCATCGATTTGAATATAATTAGTAAATATTGACTCCCAATGCAATTGTTAATTAAAAACAATTTCCCTTTTGTTTCTTGTGTCTTGTTTTATTTTTATTTGTATCTTCTATAAAGAGTTCATTTATACATTTGCATAGTTTTGTGTTCGGGTAATTTTATTTATTAGGTAACTGGGTCGCACGTTTTTCATCTTTTCTTTGTTTTTTTTTTCTTTCCAGCATTTTGGTATACAACCAACTAACGCATGGTACTTTAGGAATACCAGGCAAATCATATAATTCTTGATGTTCTGTAAAGGTATGAACACGTTTGCTCATGTAATAGTAAAACAATATTCGGATTGTTCAAGATTATATATTTCCCAATGATTGTTTGATTGTCTTCATAGTTTGCGCGGCGCCATCTTTTGAACATTCAGAAAGAAACTTAGATTTCAATTACAATTTCGGTCAATCAAAGAGTTAACGTTTGATGACTCTAGATTAAATTCTATTTACATTGTTGTTAACAGTTTAAGAATGAATACTATCCTCGATATTATTATCTGTTTTATACAATTTTTGAATACAATCTTTTATATGGTGCAGTATTTTCTCATGTTTTTCCTTTTATTCCTTTTCGTCAATTTTTATTTGTTTTCTTTTTTTCTTTTCAGAATTATATTTTTTTCAAATTAGCGAACTATTTTTTTTTCGGCTCCTTCATATGTTGAATATATGCGAAGGAACACTGCCAAACGATACTCCCTACAGCATATGACAGGACACTTGCAAAACGAAGTTTTTGACAAAGCTGTAGTTTTAATTACTAATGTGATTGTCATGCTTGAATGTTGCACAGACTATTTAAAATATATTGGTTCCGAGAGCAGCCTTTTTTAGGTATGAGAAGGTATGTATACATATAATCATAAGTGACCGTGACTAAAGACTGTTATGTCCTTGTTTTCTGATTTCAAAGTAGATATTGAGTTATCACGTAAAACATATTTTCGCACAATTGAGGGATTTGCCTTACTTGTGATAAAGCATGGGTCAAATAATTTAAAGCAAAATAGCAAATGGTTCCAGGATAACTTAACATTGATGATATGTTTATTTGGCGGTAAACATTCTTAATATTTGGTATGTTAATATCTAAAACGTCGCAGATAACGGCACAAGAAAAATAATGTATGTGTGAAACAATTGTTTATACACATGTCAGGTGCAATACTTTAAGGTAAACATTCAACGCCCCAGTTAAATACAAATGTGAAATGCATCCGCTTATTCCAGTAATGTTTTATGTCAGGCACATTTTACTATAAATATTTGTGTCATTTTGACAGCCAATACATCTCGCCGAGAAATATTACGTAATAGAATATATGTCAATGCGATTGTTGGGTTAATACATTGTCAATAATTCTGTGTTTCCTATCGATTTAAGTATCTATCCAAATAGAGATACATATTGTGTTATGTCTGAAATTCACACACAGACTTGCTGCATCGGACATTTCAATTATCTGATCTATGAGTGATGGAAAATGTGATGTTGCACTACGTCTTTGTGTCATATCTTCGGCAATACTCAAACAATTCATTCTTATTTCATTCAGCCACGACAGTTCGGATATTGGCGAACGGTGCGTGGATCAGCTCTGGCGTTTTCTCCGTTCCCTCGTTTCTCTTGTTTGACACGGTCACCCTCAACGGCGATCCACATTGCATAATGACGCTACAGGAGCGCTGGCATTGGAAGGTATATAGAATACAACTCATAATAATTCACGTGTTTAAGGTTTTACAATACGTTGTTTCATTTGCATTTTTCTGATGATAAACGTCTAGTAATGTGACGATTTGGTTGCCTTGAACATAAGGTCACATTTGCGCAGCGGGTATGGTATCACCCCAGCAACCGGAAGGTCATGGGTTCGATTCCACTGAGAGAGCGTTATTAAAATCACCTTACAAGTCACCTAAAGCGGAATATACCCAGGAAACGGACTCGAGAGCGTTTCACTTAGCCTTATGCTTGCTTTGCAATTGAGCTAAATAAAATAGGTTTAAACTAATTTATTAAGACTTTTTGTTAAATTATTTATATAGAAACATTTTTTTATATTATTTTACAACAATATGAAAGTCATATGTATTGTTGTAAAACTGATAAGCCACTTACGGTTCATGTGTAAAGGGTCGTACCACGTGAAATTGCGTTTGTTCCACAAATGTCAATGACAAATTATTAAGTATTTGTACGAAAAACCATCCTTTAAATAAAAAAAGGTTGAATACATTTCAGGTTTACAAAACATTGGTTGCCATGACGGCGTATATTATCCCAGCAGCTATCATCATATCTTGCTACATGATCATCATTTGCGTGATATGGGAGAAAGGCAGAGGTCTTAACAGACATCCGTCATCCGATAGTGACGACACTAAGTGATTTATATAAATGCATTAAAATAAGTATTGCGTAAACTATTCCTAAACGTTGTTTTGGAAAATATATATCGTTTGGATATTCTACGGAAAGTTTCGTCCTTGAAATAATGTTTCGAAACCGTTGATGGGCGACATTTTCCGTTGAAGCCATACTAGTGCTAGTGAATCCATTTACCTAAATAATGTATATTTAGTTATAATGCTTTGTTGCTACTAGAGTACTTGGCTATTCTGGTCTTGTTTTAGACATCCACACTGCACATCGGGCAAGGAATATAGGCATCATTCCACAAGAAAAAATAAAAACGGTGAAGATGACACTTCTAATTATACTCGGTAAGGAACAACAGCTTGCTTGCTGTCGCGAGCACAGAATGAATAAATGCATATTTGTCTAATCGAAACAATATTATGTTATATATTTAATGATATCATGGTATTTTGATTGTATGGACTGATTTTGAATATTTGATTTTAAAAAGTGTTGCATTTCGAAGTATCGTTGATCAAACTCGATCAATTTAAACGTCTAAGTTCATAATGTAATTCATTTAACAGTCATATGACTATGAAACATGTATCGCTTTATCATTTCAGCGTTAGTGATATCCTTGTCCCCCTACTTTGTATTCAACCTTGTTGACGTGTACAGGGATATACACACGGTGACGTTACAGACACAAGTCTCTGTTACGGCATTTATTCAAAGTTTTGCTGCGCTTAACTCGGTGTTGAATCCGATCATCTACGGAATATTCGGAACAAGAATATGCCTATATATGAGGTGAAATGTTAATTAAATGTTTTGTTTTATACGTACAGTTTTTGTGTTTAAATTAGTGTTATCGCAAACATGTGTTGCTGGACACTGTTGGTCTGAATAAACAGAAAACAAACTGTTCAAAACCTTGACGTTGAATCTACAATTTCAACCAAAACTACAACCAAAATTAGGTAAGCACCTTTATTACAATTATAAGTTATGTTCAGTTGTTTTATAACGTGTGCTGTTTCTTTTCTTTAGGAAGTTGCCTTTTCTGAAACACCTTGGTGAGAGTTTGTGTACATGCCGCATACGGAGACAATTGCTAACTCGATCCAAGTAACGCCGTAGGAGAAGGATCGTCCGGAACGTGTTTGACATTAAAATCTAAAACAAGTACCACTTGGAATTACCTTGATGGAATATTTAACGCCAGAAAATGTGATTTCAATATCGTCGAAAAGAACATTCCGCCGATATTGCCACTCCAGAGAAATCTATGCCAGCGAAGGCCATCTGGGCTACCATTGGCCAAAAGAAGAATGACTTCATCGGAATTAATATTGCGTGAAACATTCCGCAGTGAAAAGCGTCTGAGTTCAAGCACGTTTGATAATGTGAGTGACGCTGAACAGGCATTGAACACACCTGTATATTTGGGCCAGTAAATATATTTCATCTTTAGTGTAAAGCCCTACATATATAACATGTTGGTGGTTACAAATAAATGTGTTTAATGCAATCCAAGCAGCTTAAGTTCAACCCCAAGCATAGTCAGTGTTTGTAGATATAAAACATGTATGACTTTATTTTTAACAGAACATAATTCAGAATAGCACCTGCATTGAACAAAATAAAATACTATTGTTTTGCTGTTTTCAGTTGTTTTTTTTATTAACTTAACATACAACATTGTGTTTTACGTATGTAAATAGTGTTTATTTATCAAATATATCAAGAAGATTAACACGTTTGGATGACGTTGTTTAACAGCTGAACCAAACAAAACGTATCTCACGTGCAAGTAGTTGTATATATATGCGTTTGTATCACTACTTAGCTCTTTTATGTGCCTTGATTCGCTAACATCAATAATAGTAACATTAATATTAGATTATATATATCACTAGTGACGTTTTAAGTAAGCAGCTAACATACGCACTGTGTGAAACATTCGAATGTATGTACTGAAGAAATATGTATGAACTTGCATTACAGTTGAGTCAGCTAGCTCCGTGGTAGAGCGCTGGACTACACATAAGGGTTCGATCCCCGGCCATGTCACTAAAATTGTGTGAGGATTGGTCAGGATATCCTTTACACGGCAATTCTTCTCCTATCTCTGATCAAGTTGGGCAGTTGTCAGCTACTGGCATAAGTATGTGCACTTAATACTGGTAATCCAGCTATCCGAGGATAAAGGTTAATTGGTTAACTGACCGCCGTGATTTAAGTGTTTAAAACGGCGAAACATCGAACTAAACAAACAAGCCATTCCATGCATAATATTGTCTGCTATATCGAGTTTCGTGACCATTGTGTCTTTTCTCTTTGCCTTCAACAGTAATATACTATGTTTATAAATAAATAAGTTGTTAATATCCGTTGGCGTTTATGTTATACCTTTTCAATATACGTATTAACGTCGCTCGTTATGTCTTTATTTAGTTTAAATGCATTGTTAAACCCCATGAAAATGAAAGGAATGTATATGTCATCTTTGTTTTTTTTACTCTCGACCAATGACACTGCAAATGCATACAGATGATCTCAGACACAGATAGTGAATAAGATGCCTGTGCAATTAAAACGCGGTTGAAAATAACTATTGTTAGATCATATAACAGCGTTTCCATAAACACGAGCAATTATTTGGTCCAAAGATATTTCATACCATAATACTTTTTATGTGTAAAATGTCACGATCACTATTACTTTGGGTTCACTAATGACACTATTCCCTCAAAACAGTCAAAATATTCATAATACTTTATACTCAAAAGTATCATGTCTACTTCAATTCATCTTATGGGTAAGAATATTACGCATACATATTGCTTTACTTCATTTGAATATGCCAATACATGCGCTTGAAAGTAATTGTTTTAAGATTCTAGAAAGATCCTGATTTTTATCGACGAAATAGATATTCAGTATAACACGTACGCATTGTTTTCATTCCCTGTAAAGTATTGTATAATTTCAGCAGAGGCATGTAACATGAATACATAACCTTGCTTTCAGCTTGAGTTCACAGCAGAAAAAAGCGATATCACTGATAATACATATTGACATTGTGTAATTGTTTCTGAAATGGCGATCAAGGTGTTCGAACATAATTTAAATAAGCTTTTCCAGATAGTCCCGATGCAATACAATTATGAAATACGTGTTGTCCCGATCTGTGTGTGAATTTTCATTTATACACTATCATATGGAATGTATTGTGAATTTAAAGAAGCTGGTATACACTATTAAATCAACCATGTGACAAAATAAGTGTGCCTATTTGCACATCATCTGGAATTGTGTTTGGTTGTGCTAACACATCGTCGCATTAATTTTGATCTTCATTCTGGACATTGATGTAAAAGCATTAACTAAGATGGGATATCCAGCGGGCATCACACGGTAAAACTGTTTAATATTTATCCATACTGTCTGAAATGGTCTGTATGTGTATGTATCTATGTGAAAATGACAGCATTTATACATTGGAACGGAACTAACCTTGGAAAATGTAATCAAAAGGTTATTTAATGCAAAGGCCAATTTATTTCAAATGAATGTGGAGACATAAATGTTCCAATAAAGTGGAAAACAATAGTTCACATACTTATATTTGTAAAGCATATGTGTTTTATGCCAATGATGAATTCAGCGTGTGTGGACGATACGCATGGCTTTGTATAAGTATGGTTGGCATGCGAAACTTAAACGAAAGCAATATAAATAGAAATAAAATAAATCGGTCTTTCAATTTAACACACAACAACAACAACATACTAACTACGAAATGAAGAATATAGTTGTTGTTTCTCATTTTAATTTCAATAATCGTACACGAAAACGTCATTTTGATGTATTTCTACTAAAGGGTGGTTTGGCGCAACCCACGCAAACCGACACTTAAATTAAGCATTGCATGTGCCAGAATCGTTAAAATTTATTTAAGAACCCTTAACATTTTTTACAACAATCATGTAAACATTCATTGCAGGGTATTTTTTGTTGTTAACATTTCAATGAAAAAAAAACAGAACACTCACGAATACTGAAGTAATAAACCCAAAATGCTCCTCGAGACATGAACAGGAAATCGTAATACAATGTATATATATAAATAACAAGATTGTTTACTTGTATCTATTTGTTTTAATATTTTATGAGATGCAATTCGTGCTTCGAAATGTTCTAATATAGTTGTTTTGCTTAACCAAATATGTCTACATTGTATCATTTGTACTTAATGTTCATGGTATAAGTCGTAACAGGTAAACAGACTCGTGTTTAAAGTACGAGTGTAGGTATTTTATGGAATAAACGAACTATACAGTTATTCAGAACAAAGTCATGTGCAATATAACTTCACTTTAATTTCCGTTTTAACTTTCTATTGTATGCAATGTTTGTTTTTGGAATGTATAGAGTGCTCGTTTTCCAAATGTATAATGAGTTCCGACAAGTACGGGTCAAGCCGTTAACATAAATGTTTCAAACAAATTATTTCAATTTTAAATCTAAATCAAGTACTCACAATTAACTTGCTTTTATACTTCAGTATGATAAAAATAGACCGTTAGGCGCGATCATCTGTCGTCAAATACATTCAACTACTACATCTCTATCAACTCTACGGGGATATAACCACGTAATGTACTAATTATCAAGACGGTTATTCAATAATAGCCGCTGGATGGGAGTCTGTTTGATGGAACACTTTCTTCTTACATTAGCTTAGCGAGTGCAGTATACGTGCATATTGTGTCGATATCGCAGTGTTTTACAATAATTATAAATATCCATTTCTCATTTAAAGACATGCCCTATGATATGTCAATTATGTCGATTGGTTTTAAAAACTATCCTGATCGTGTTAAATGATGCTATTATTTGCTTATTCAAAGATGTCACATTTGCTTTAATTGTTTAAATTCTTTGCATGTGTAACATTTACGTGTTAACTATGTGTGTGACCAATTTTCCGAAAGCAAAAAGGCAGTCGATATGGCTGAACGGTCGCCATGTATCAGGAGATTAACTTATGACGGTATATAATTTTATGTTACATCTCTATTTTCTTAATCGATTCAGAAGGCGCAGCACTAAATCAAACAAGTCAACATAACATAAACATGCATGAAAATGTTGCCATCTTCCAGCAAAGCATCGAGTGTTTAAACTTATTAAGTCGTAGACAATTGTAATGATGCATTCGAACAACAAACACATGTATACTAAAATGATAATTAAAGTAAATGAAGTAGTCCCGGTTGTTGCACTCTCAAGCGGCATGCGATATTCGGCAGAAACCTTTGCAGATAACGTGACGACTCTTTTATATAAGTGTTTTATTCTAGAATCCCTTAAGACGGCTGAAGTGTAAAGTTTTATTATCCCTTATAGTGGTCATAAATAAATTAAAACACACTTACATGAACGAAACATTTTATGCAAATGATAATGTATGCAATTTTCCAGAACTGATTTTTATCTTAATTTGGCGTTGAGTTTCGACGGTAGATTGGTTGTTCCAAGACGTTTAATTCTATCTGACGCGATTGGCATGTTAAAGGATTGTGTGATATGTGTTACAAAAAGTAGTGTATATTAGGATTCGTACAATAATTTATGTCCAGATACCACAGTTCGTAAAGGGAGAAAGCTCTCTGACGTAAAGTATAATTGTTTTGCTGTGTACATATAATTCATTACCTGAACTACTATATTAAAACGGCTTCTAATAAGTATGCACTATGTATTATTAACACGTATCACACTAGAACCTGTACGTGTTAAGTTTGCTAAAAATATATACTGTAATGTAAGGTGATAATTTGGGGCTTATCGTAGGAAATGCTACACAAATACGATTTATCCATTAGTAAATGGTATACATGCGCAAATAAATTCATTTTTCAAGATACATATAAAAATACGCATTTTATCATAAAGCTAAATGATTTTAAAGAAGGAATTACAAGCTTTTGTATAAACATTTGTTTACACAACTACTTGCCTTTACACTGCTAGTACATGTACATATGGACCACTGTTTTGCCTTTCACTCCTCATTCATTTGTTCTAAAAATTAGATTTATACGTGATTTTTATGTTAACATTTCAAATCAATATACCGTATATAAACAAAAGCCGTAGGTTTTCAATCCAATACAGCGTTTCTTTAAATTCTTTTAACTAAATAAAAACAAATCGCCAAACTTGTTGCGCTTGACTCGCTTGCCTGCTTATAAAAAACAGTATGAGCTCCAACGGGGATTGAACCAGGGTCTTCCGAGTGGTAACCAGAAATTTTAACCGCGTCGCTAAAGACCTAGCCCAACAGAAAGGCTGTTGGAAGTGAAGTTATTTCACTACACTGCTGACACTATATTGCAACATTCAAGTCAATGACCTGAATGTTTGCATTTTGACACGCAGTTGTATTTAATTTATGTAAAACGAGTACGTGTGTTTTCTTAAGAGTATGATAATAAAATGTTTATAACAGTGTCGGAATACATGTAAGTTACTCGAATCTAACCGGGTTTACTGCATTTTCGATTTCTTTCGAATGTGGAATGTACTCAATAACGCGATGATGTGTTGAAACATTGACGGATTAAAAACAGTGTCGGTGAGTGAATTGTTCCTTTACTTTTCGAAGGGAATCGATATTGAATTGAACGGGTTATGTCTTTGACGAGAAAGTCTTTCTTTTGTTAGGTGATCAAGGAATGTCTATCCACAAAGAATTGCCTGCTTACACCAAGTGCTTTAACATGGATAAGTTGGATGGTGATGAGCACATGTATTTTTTATGTCGTGTACCGAATTTTAACTCGAAACTAGAAGCAAACAAAACTTGACGAAAATAAATATGGTTACTACAAAACTTTGGTGGGTTGAACAAGAGCCAATAGACGTTCGACTTGTTTATGCCAATTAGAAAAAAGGGTTCAAAAAGAAGAGTTATGGAAAGACTAAAATTAGCAATATCGGCGGTGATTAATGCTTAATCATGCTTGACGTAGGGGTACACATTTTGTAAGTTCAAAATGGCAGCCATTTGTTTTTTGGAATTTTGCAACAAAACCGTCTGTGTTCTACTTGAGTGTGTAATATTTTGGTGTTAATAAATTTTAAATCGATGCATATAGCGATATTTTGTCGTGTTACTCTGCTTTGTCTGGTAATCCCTATGGACTGTTTCGAATGACATAGACGGGAAAGATCGATTACAATTTTAATATTACTACGCAATGGTGGATTCATTTAATTTAATATGTCTTGCTCTGTTTGTAGCAATTAAAGACTACTATTTAAGTGCACAATGACACTTACACAGGAGTCTCCATGTTTCATAACTATCTTTACCATGACTAGTCTACTTTTCAATATATCAATAAACATAGTGGGAATAATCCAAATAATAAGGTCGTATACTTGTTGATGGACGGCATTTAAATAAATGCAATTTACATGTATAGTTAGTACAATTTCTTAGAAATAAGAACCAATGTTTATCGCAAGGGAGTATGGAATTGTATACAATAACACTAAATTGCTTACATACAGTTTTTAAATTTAAACTGAACCCACAACATTTAATTTGGACGTTATTTAATAAATGCTGTTCATCAAGAACCCGGCACCGTGCGCTATGTTTTAAAGGACAGACTGTAACTTCCTGATATTTAGCCTAAACGTATCATCAGTTTCAAATTGTTTCTTAGCTTCATATTTTCAAACGTGTTTTGGCATTAAGTACCTAACGTGAAAGGCGCATATGCCGATTTAAAAACCGTAACACCGCAGTGCTAAGACATTTCGTGCTTTTATACATAAATAAATTTTCAATTGATCAAGCTTCATTGATATTATTTTCACGTGAATAGCGATTAAGTGCGTAACATGCAAGGCGCATGTGCCGATTTAACAATCTTAATAAATAAGTGCAAAGACCGTTTATGCTTTAACAGTTAAATCAAATTTCAATTTGTCAAACGTCCAATTTAGATGGGCTTTAATGTCCATTATTCTGGACATAAATGAGGTAAACGACAATTGATGAAAGGAAGTGAGAAACGCATTGACTAATTTGCGTTATCTTTACATAATAATGCACGTATATCAGGCGGCGATCAGTCTAGTAGCAGACAGATATCACGAAAGGAATCAGTGTATGTCGTATGATTGAGAGCGTTACGGAACACTTCCACTTATTGTGTCGATCTGATATTTTGCAACCTTACAAAAACGCGGAAACAGTTTAGTCATAATTATTCTAACGTTGAATTGCAGGCTGCAACGTGTGTGATATGTTGTCACATTAAAATAGTAACGTAGTAAAGTCAAAACATTGAATTAGATTACATCGTTTTAATTTCACGACAATATGCACACACAAGTATTTAAATATGATTATTTGTTCTTGAAAAAACATGATCTACTCATTGCATGCGATTTTATCAGTATAATTGAGTCGCATCGCATACATTGTAATATCTAATTTGATAAAAGGTTATCCCTGCACACGCGATAACTAAACCTCCGATCGTCTACCGATGCGTCTCATCGCATGTGAATTTATCTGTCGAAGGTAATCGTACCATACGCGAATATATCAGCCAAGCGTACATTGTAGACGCATAGCACGCGATTGTATTATTCATATATATGCATTAAAATAGAATGGGCTTTTATAAATCGAAGGAAGACGCATCAAAGGCGAACGCATCAGTCAAATGCAGTTGCATCGCAAGCAAATGTATCAGCCAAATTGGTGCGCATCGCACGCAAATTTATCTGTGGAAAATAGTATCATCACACGCAAATATCAATCCAAATTGTCGCAGCACAAGTACATTTTTAAATCGAAATGTTTCGCTTTGAACTCGAATATATCGGTTGAACTTAATCGCCTCGCATGCGAAACTATCAGTTAATTTTAAACGAATCATACGCGATGTAATCATGCGAAGGAACTTGCACCAAACGCGTAATTTATAAATCAATGATAGTCGCTTCGAAACCACATTTTCTGTCTAAGGTTGACGCATCGTACGCGAATTAATCATGCGGTTGTAGTCGCATGATACGCGAATTTATCAGTAGAGTACAGAAACATCACACGCGATTTGATTCGTAGGAGGGATTCACATGGCATTTTCAGCGGAAGTTTGTCAAATTGCACACATATATATTATATTAGTTTACTTCTATAACATGTACATTCCTTGAATAAAGATATCCTAGTTTTGCAGTTCAAACGAAATGTATATGCTTTCAATCACCCGATTATAATAAGATACAACCTAATCTAACAGTATTACATTTAATAAGAAATTAAAAGTGTGTTTCAAGTTTTGTAAAATAAGTAAGACAAATATATATCGTGCGAAAATTGTAACGTAATGACTTTAAAGTGAGACTGCACGATTTGGTCAAATATCTATGAATTTATATAAAATGTGTAAAAACTTATTATACATATATTTCAATATAAATTAAAATTAAAGTTAAGAAGATTATTTGTCAAAAAATGCGAAATAAGCCAGAAATTTAATTCTGAAATCGAAAATGTCTGTACAGTCGAATTGGCCAGCATGTTTATCATGCATGTACGATGTGAATCTAAATTTAGTTTTAGTGCAGATTCGTTCATACGGCACAAAGACACAATTTTGTTTTACGGATCATTTTAATTTCCTGCAACGATATCTATTATACGACACACGAACACTAACTTCGATCCCAATAAAAAGACGAATGCTTCGGTTATTGTAGGAAAATATGTACGAAATATCTTCGTCATCATCGGCGCGTGGCGCTTATTTGTCTGCATTTTATGAAATTCGTCTTCAATGTATACTTTTTCTTGCCTATTTTGTGTTATTGTAACATATTTTTATTAATATATTACATTTTAACACACATACAAATCGTGCAGTCTCGCTTAACATACAATACGTTTGCATTAATTAAAATCATGCTACGCATCAAAATGCGTAATGCGTAACGATTAAAATGTAAGGCCGAGGAATTGCTGGCCGTAGAGCAGGCTGGATGCAAAGTTGGACGGAGCACAGTGAAACAGATCTTCAACTGCAGTATCATCATTGAGAAACACCTGCAACACCAACATGAGCTCGTCCACAACTTCATTGACTTCAAGAAAGCTTTCGACCGCGTGTAGCATGATGGCCTATGCAACGTTATGAGAGGATTCAACATTCACGAAGGGCTGGTGAACTCTACGGAAACGCCATCAGCGAAGTACTTCTCAACGGACAGCAGGGGGACTTCTTTAGGACATCAATGGGCGTCCTTCAAGGATGTCTGCTTTCTTCCGTCATCGTTAACCTTTTCCTTGAGAAGATAATGCAGGAGACTCTCCATGACCACCACACCTCTATCTCCATCTGTGGAAGACTCATCTCCAACTTGAGATTCGCTGATGACATTGACTCATGGGTGGCACCAGCAGTGAACTTCAAGAGTTCAACACCAGACTCTATGAAAGAGCAGGAGCTTACCGGATGGAGTTCATCACGGAGAAGTCAAAGAATATGGTGAACAGTAGAAAGCACCATGAACGGCGAGAAGCTAGAAGAAGTGACCAGCTTCAAGTACTTGGGCTCAACCATGTCCGAGGATGGTACTAGTACCGCTGAGGTCCGAATAAGAATTGCGTTGGCCAGACTGATCAGGTTATGAACAAGCAGTTACATCAGCTTCCCCACTAAGTATAGGCTCTACGAGTCCCTCGTAGGCTTCCATCCTACTCTACGGCTGCGAGATATGGTCGCTTCACGCGGACACAGAACGCAGGATACAGGCATTGTCTCCGAAGACTGCTCCGCATCTTGTACACGGAGCACATGACCAACGAGTACGTCCGGAACATGGCTAAAACACTTGATGGTCGACAAGAGCCACTACTAGCGACCGTCAAACGACGAAAGCTTACTTGGTTTGGACGCGTCAACAGGCATGACTCTCTATGCAAGACTGTTCTCCAGGGCACGCTAGAGAAAGGTCGACGTCGAGGCCGTCAGATGAAAAGTTAGATTTGGATTAATGAATTTTCCCCCAACGGCAAACCAGGTCAAGGGATAGATGATGAGGATGATGATGATGAATTTAATCCAACTAATTGTATATTGTACACACATTATACTAATGTACATCGCGTCGCACAGACAATTATGAACGACATTCTTTTGCGTTTTGCGAACGGATGGATATATAGAGGTGTCATTGATGTATTGCATTATTTCGTTTGAAACATGTTTAGCAATCACCTTTTCGTTACGATCTGTTAACAACCTCACATGTTGTGGTTTTGTTTGAATGCCTGAATACCGATACACATGAGTAGTGGTTAGTTATGGAACTATGCAGTTATACATATATTACGTGTATATCATTTACTAAGAGTATATATAATGGATTAATTATTCTATTCATCATAGTAAATATTTATTTACCAAATACAAATTTCGTGAAACTAAGCACACGTGGCCTGGATATTACAACATAGAAAATTGCACTCTATATCAATTACTGTACTCGCTATACACACTGTGATGTTACATAAAGGCTTCTTAGCAGTTTACTTCTCTATTTAAAATATTACCAAACAAATATAATATGTAATTGTTACGATATACAGAAAACATACTTTCTGGTGGCCTATTAATGTATTGTAACCTATAACGTTGTGTAAAATGTACTGAGTCATCATGTGTTGTTGAATAAACGATACCGTATGATGCAGGATCGCTTGAAAGGGCTTACGTTATCTGACGTCGTACAGTTTAAATGAAACTTAACAACATCGATCTGATTACGTTCTAAGGGACCTACAATTTTGTAAATATAATAGTGAGATGAAATACGATGCATTTGACATTGTTGTTGTTTTAATATGAATTAATTTCTTGGCAGGGTTTTCGTAAATGCATATGCACGATGCAAATAAACACGATACAATGCACATGTTTTACTGGGGACAATACGCAATTAAATCAGCATCAGACTTGAACGTTAAAAACAAAACGGATGTGAGAAGCAGAAGCATTAATACTTTGTTTAAGCAGGCGGGCATGTTTATATGTCTGTCGTAGCGATCGATGTCTTCATATCGGAATTAAATCACACGTATGAGAGATGATCGAGACATTTTCTGCTTAATCATTTAAGACGTCTAGGAACACATTTAGATAGCAGACAAGTTTATTGCAAGGAAATGAAATCATCAGGTTGAACGAACCATTCTTTTTAAATAAAACATATAATAAGAGCCATAAACAATGACATTGAAAACAAATAAAACACGTTTGGATGTCAAAGACATTATGGTATGGGGATGATGAGAAAGATAAATATATTAGTTTTCTAACACCACATTTGTTAAAAACTGAAAGCATACACATGTTGTTTGTATATGTCTATGTAGCTCTGGAGTGAAATAGCATCAGCTATGTAAGACGGCCACTTAATTCTTGATTTTATATGCGTTTTCAAATTCGTTGCAAATTGTTTATCGAGCATGTTTTTGCATTTGTTTTGTAGAATTGTATAATAATATTTGTCTTTCAATCCGAAAAGAATTAATCGACTTTGTGTTGTTTGGTAATTTAACGAATGCAGTTAATGTGGTTCCTCCTGCTCCAACTCGTGGTTAACTGTATTACTAAATAAATAATTAGCAAACGTTATGTTGTGCATTAAGAAACACTGTATGTGTCTGTCATTAGTTTAAAAGTATATTTATTGCTAATTAACTCTACTTTTTTAATTGTTGCGCAGTGTTGTATTTTAAGCATGTTTCACTTAATGATAACTTATTTTCTCGAAAGGGCGTAATATAAGACAATTGACCGAAAGATATAACACAATATATATACTATAACCTGTTTTATTAATCACAGTCATACCAAAACAGGAAAAGTGTACTTTCCTTAACATTGTTTTGTTTTTGTTGGAGTTTTGTTTTTATGATGGTATTCGCGTATCTGTCATCGCACGGGGATGAATTATTTTAATCGTAGTCAAGAGTTGTCATCAGTCTAAGCACTTACTGTGTCATAACATATATTCAAAGCTCACACGCTTTTATTTAACCGAAACATAAAATAAGCCAAACGGCAAGGACCCTTCATTAAAAAAAAAACTTACGACAAGGAAATACATATTCTTTACGAATATAGCCGAATGACTGATAATGTCTCCCGGAATAATGCAAGGTCTGTCACAAAAATAACATCGACAAAGCCTAAAATTTGTTTTAGCATCCACATAAATGACCATAATTTTTATAAATATGATTCGAACATGAAAGTGAAATTTGCGGTCTGTGAACAGCTAAACCAACTCGTAAATAGCAACTTAAATTTCGTATTCAATATCAAGAAGATGATGTTCAATGCAGGGTCATTATTACTGTGTTGTCAAATAACGAACTGGTTAATAATGAATTTTTTTCATCGTGATTTTAAACGTACTTAAATATCATTAATTGTATTAAAACAATGGTCTTATGGTAGGATGCTGGTCTAGTAATCGGAAATTCATTGTTTCAAATCTCGCTCAAACCACTGTTTTTTTCTGAGCTAAAAAGAAATCCCACGCCTTCTCCTCTCCACCCAGGTGTATAAATAGGTACCAGTGAGGACAACACGTCAATTGGCCGTGGTTGCTTACTGCGCCCAGTGTACACAGACGTCGTATATCCCAGTGTGAGGGGCTAATGTGAAAGTCGGCCGTTTATGTCATCATATTATCCATATCATACTTTCAACCGATATTTAACCTTTAACCTTTAAAATCGACAAATATGAAGTGTTTTTTTTTTCTTTCCGGAATGAGGCTATAATATATTTTACAACAACAACACTTACTATGAATACGATAGCTCAAATTGCATCCCAACCACGAATAATATTTTATTATACACAATTACTATATAATTCAAGGTTTAAATATTTTAATCCTTGGCCGTATGTGTTTGTATAATAGTAACGATTGCCATATTAACATTAAAACGTGAAATAAAAAATGAATTCTGAGACACGTTTAAGTCAACCTTGTTTCTAAACGAAACATTTAACAAAAGACGTGATTAACATTTATATTGCTTCTTGCCACTTGTTAATTGTATCTCCTGTTTGAAATTTTAAGGTCATTAACAACTCATCAAGTTTCTTCGTAAAACATAGACGTAGAGCAATCGATTCGGTAAATTAAGTTTGGAAAATTACATTAACATTTCGAAAAAAATATGATTTTAATTATTGCAATAACATTTCCTGGCGCGAAATTTTCCAGTATAGAGGGAGTTAACTTTGGTATTACAAGTAATAGAAGTAGCAAATGATGGTCCATATTTAAGCCAAAACCCGTTTTGTTGATACACTGTTTAATCATTGTAAGTGCTGAGTGACCCAGCGGTAGCGGTCTCAAATAATGTTAAGTGCTGCATCACCCAGTGGTAGAATGACCCCGAGAATAAATCAAGACGAAGACCATATTTTCAATTCATTTTTTGTCTTGGTATAACCATTATGTAAGATAATATAAACACATTAACCCCAGGGAAGCATTGTAACGCTCGAGACCGAAATGGAAGGTTTGAGAAAAAAAGGGAGCCAAGACCCAACCGCGTTATATTTGATTCAGCTTTACAACGGAGCGCGTTATATTGGATTTACCATGTATAAACATAAAACGGTAACTGTAAATGCTACTGCCGCTTCGTCTAGTTCTTCCCCTTGTTATATGTTACTTGTTATGAATAATGTCGTTTTAAAAATGATACTGATTTAAGTATTAAGATAAAGTATGAATCGTCATAGTGCATTTGTTACCTGCTTACTAATGTTTCACTGATGCGCTAAAACTATTGCCTGCTGACCACGTGGTATGCATTAAGGGTATAATAACGCATTTGCTATAACAACGCATTTGCTATAATAAGTTGCTATGATCATCATGGGTATAATAACGCATTTGCTATAATAAGTTGTTATGAGCATCATTAAGACTGGAATCTTATTGATGGCAAAGATGCGAAATGGAAAGCATTGCCTTCATAGAGTCAAAGTCATTATTCTAGGGAAAGTTGCTAGTGTTATGAATCCGATGATGCATCTGTTACATCTCAGGGCATCGCATACCACTAATGGCCAGTTATCTGTTCTGTTTTGTTACTGGCCAGTTACATCAACAAAATCTGTATAACATTTACGTATATTTAGCGAAGCTTTCCCCCAGAAATATGGGGAAAGATGGTTAGAAACGTATGCGTGATAATACTTACTGAATGTGTGTTCTTTCGATACATATGCGCATTTGCATAGCTGTTTGCGTATTAATTCTAATTTAATATGTCCTATTTTTGGTTGAAATGCATCAATGTATAAACCGTTTGCAAGTGTTGCCATGTTGAATACATCAACATAGCTAATATACTGTACAGTGCTTCATTTTTCATTCGGCATGTGGGAATATTTGTATTAACATTACGCTATTACTTACGCTAATAGTTCCCAACCAGTGAGTAAAAATAGCTAATTTCATTACATACGCTTTCATACAGAAGCGACTAAGACTATAAAAAAGAGTGTTTTATGTGTATACATTGAAAACAAATACATAACACAACTGAAATTACATGTACGTTATTAATTGTTGTGGTTGGTTATTTAATTATATTTGATAGAACTTATTTACAAGATATATCCGACGAATAGTCAGTCAAAATATATACGTTGGTGGTTCATCTTCAATTTAGCTTAGCAGACAAAAATGTATCGCTATTCTAATATATCAAGTAAAAGAGACTATTCGGATATGTTCAGCCAGCGTTACGGCCAGTTTGACGTCGATAACGTAACGTACACGGAGTACAATGAATATAACATCTAGGACCAGAGTATGATATTGTGTCAGGTAAATGTTTTCGAGTTGTTTAAATGTCCATTGTGACTTCAATTCATAGGTATATATCACTGTTGTGTGTAGTGCAATCTTTTTTGTTGATTTTATACCTATTTAATCGTTTAAACATTTCAGTTTTAATATTTTACATTTTGTTCACGTATGCAATGCATTATAAAAGACATAATTAAACACAACTTTATTCTATTTCAATGGTACATGTATATAACCTTAACAACATTATCGATGTAATAAACGAGCAATTTAGTATTACTAAGCATTGAGTTAAATCCACTCATCCATGAATAATACATAATTGCGTTAAATGTGCCCAAGCATGTGTTGCTACATTTGTTATGTCTCTAATAATCCCCGTATCCGTTGTATTTGAATAACATGGGACCATTTTCACCTGTTATTTGTAATTGTCGGGAATTGTTATAATATTTCTAATATGGCATTACATTATGATACATTATCATAAAAAAGACAAACAACCGCAATTCTATAATTTCTACACTTACATGTACAATTAGAATAATTATGATTTTAAAAACCTTAACACACCACCTGAACACACTGTTTTGCTGAGGTTGCTTGAGGTTGCTTCTACCTTTCCTGTTATAATAAATCACGTTAACAAAACTGAGAACATTAATATCATATTATTATTAATTAGCATAAACTGATTATTTTTGCAGTGTTCATAGTGTTATTGTTACGTTACTATTATGAAACAATTATATATTCGATCTTTGATTTGAGTATTAAAATGACATTAAGTATGGCGGCAAAAAAAAAAACCGTTAAGTGCATTTTTAAAGTGCATTAATGTATTTATTTTGACTTCAGACACAACACGAATTTCACTCGTGATATCCTTATCTCGAGTGCATGTAACATACTTCCTACTATTTATGGAAAGTTATGTTTACAATTATGCACAATGATGCATTACAATATGTTTTAATTTCAATTTTCACACACAAAGTCTAAAGTTCATAATGTTCAAGTTATAATGTATTAACAACATCCTAGAAATGTATTTATACGTTATATATCGACAACATAGTCACACATCAAACATTTAATTGCAAAAAACATGTATTACACATTAAGTTGTTGTAAATTTCCTGTAAAATATAGAGGATATTTGTTCATGTCAGTGTAAGATCGTTTTTTATTTCACGCGTGATCAAAGAACATATATTTTCACGAGTGGCGCAGCATTTTGTTGACGAAACGACGTCATTATTCCAGTGAAATTCTTCAGTAAAACTCTTTTACAAGGTTATTAAACGGTAATTTTGTTTTATAAAATTAAAAGAAAATGTGTTGGATTCGGTTGAATATCGATTTTATTTCACTCATGATCATAGAAAAAATATCAGCAATGATATAAACAAGGGAAGTACATCTTGATATGATAATCTAAAAATATAAAAAGGAATTCCGAAAATGAGTTCTTTTCACCGTCGAAAAGACCAATTTTGTTCTTTTCACTGCTGGTTTTTCACTGAAGAAGTGTCATGTTTTTACACCGGCCAAACACATCGGTGTGTTCTTGCATGTCAATTGTATAGACCATTGCGATAATCACACATGCGTTGTATTTGCCACACAATCGTCCTGTTAAAAGCAACAACAGCGCAAAACCAACAACGACCCGCGCCAGAGGGAAATGTGTTATAATGTATAGTGTTAAATAATATTAATAATAGTGTGTCGCCCCGGAGACAGTGAGCACTATATTATTATATAGGCCCACTAAACACTTGTTGTAAAATTAATGCAAATAACGGCCTTTGTTTTCTAGAATGCGCAAATGAAAAGCAACGTCATGTCAGGTATAATTTATTTGTACAACACCAATGTAAATAACAAGGACATCCACTACTATGGCCGTCCAAATAAAGGCAACATAATTATTTATCTGATGAAATACGCCACACAAGTTCAGTATTGAATGATCATAAGACATAAATTCTTCGAACAAATATCTAAAAAGTAAAGTACTAAAGTGCCATTACAACACTTGGATCATTTATTAAAATAGTAATTCCATTAGTAAGAATCCACTAATTCATCTATGAAACATCTTATTTGCAAGCTACTTTGTGTGTACTTCTACTGCTAAAAGCCCATTTGCATCATGAGAAATATCCCAATATACTCTTATAATTACAAGTATTAATTTCACAAGACAACACCTTAAATAGAGTATATAACCTAATTGTTTTATTTGTCGAAGAAGTAGAATAAATGTTTATTTTAATAAAACAAACGAAACTTAATGTGCGTATTAATTGATGTGATTGCATGTTTGTTTCCATAACGTTGTTAACTTAATATCAACATAACTGATACTTGAATTGTGATTAAATTTAACGAAGCAGTCTTGTTTGTTTTAATAAAATTAGGATGGCAGTATTCCGGTTAATTGTCTTTAAAAAAGTGATATAACATGTGAAGATTTCTTTGCTGATTTCACACTTCTGTCTCCTGCAAATAGGCTTTAATGTATCTCCTATTAGATTATCAACTTAGTGTTCATAATTAAATTCAATAAATATTACATGAGTAGAACTTCTATTGAACATATTGTTTCGTAGAATTCAATGAAACAGCTTTAGTATCTTTATCTGGTTAATGGGAGGATGTGCAGTCTTTAGTTTTCATATTGAATATGACCCCCCCCCCTTCCTGTGTATGTGATTAAACAACGTGTACCCACTGTAAGTAATGTATAGAAGTTAAAAATGCAATCAGAAACGCTGTTATAACTAAATTACAAGGGTGTGTACGTTACATATTTGACGAGAATAAAAGGTGCATAAAACTTGATGTACTGATATCGCACTTATTGTATTAAACTCTTAAAAGTGAAGTATTTTTAGCTGCAGTTATGTTTTGCAATGACTTGCTTTATGTGAATGATTGATAACTGGACTACATGTTTATACCGGATTGATACACATAATGATTCCCATTATCTCAACATGTATGTGTTCTTTTGAAAAAAACATCTGGTGAGAATCGATTGTTGAAATCCGTTAGTATTTTTTTTTAAGGCAAGAGATTAATTGCCTGCGCAAAACAGGACAACATTAACAAAACTGTAATACTCACAATAATAATGATTAAAGCTCGTGTTACTGAATGACATTAATATACTGCTTACAACTGTTGCCTTGACAATATGATCAACATTTTAAAAAATGCTCTTAAGCAATACGTTTTTTTATACGCTTTATGTGGATGATAATGTATAAGGTATAACTATGTATATACAGAAATCAACCTTCTCCTCTGCCATGTTTGCAGATCATACTGTAATCGCAAAAAACATAATTACGTGATATAGTAAATATATAACCATGATTTGTTTAGGTTGTATATACTGACATTTAGGTGTTGCGGTTATTACACAGTCATTGCCGAAATTGCGACTATAGGTTAGTTATAACCTACTTTACTCATCATTACATTTATTCCTCATTGTTTTATATTGTGTTGGTTGGTACACCTATTATACAATTTCATGAGAATTACACGAAGTATTAGCATTAACATATGAACGCCAATGATAGGCACTAACAGGGCTAATGTGTTTAGTATGTTTGTATATTAATCGCAATATATTTAAGACATGAATACAATGCGAAAGCAATGCGTATAACCAATTTTAAGTTCACTTTTCGGAAAAACTAATGCAAACAGATAACATGTGATCGATGTTCGTGGAACACAATGAATGGGATCTGTTCTGTATTATTGGCGTGTATGGTAAGGTTCCAGAAATAGTTCTGTAATCAATTATAGTAAAACAAAGAGCTCCGTATCACAATTCTGATATATATATAGATATACAACAAATAGACGACAAGTTAAGTGACCGAATTGATATTGACCAGTGCATATAAGCTTAAAAGGCTATTCCATATAACATTTAAGGAGTATATTATATGATGTTTGCTTTAAGGATTATATTTTGCCATAAATAATCAAATCTACTTACCATTGTTTCCGGCAAAAGAATGTGAGAGCAAATCTAGTATGAAATTCAATACTACTTTATCGCACCACTAATGGCAAATCGCCATCTTTGTGCTTTATTTCTGGAATATCAATATTCATATATTGAGAATGTTAGAGTAGTGCCTTTCGGTCTTCGGTTATATTGAATTACAAAAAGACATTAACATATTATTATATTTATCCCACCATATGTTCTTTAATTTTGGTTTGGTTTACAAAACAACTCTTTATTGTTAAAAACAACATAGCGTAGCTTCTACCAAAAACGTATTTTATTAACGGATCTAACCTTGAGTATTTATTTCATATCTATTATTCTAGTTTGAAACCTTTCCATACAAGCGAAGTGACACATTACTATCGCTTTATGTCTACATATAAATCTAATCAGCAATCGAATTATTGAACATGTATAAAGCAAAAGGTTTTGTTCAAACATAAGCGTTTTCACCAAAACAAACACGGAAAGTTAACGGTTAGTGTACATGGTAAATCCGATTAAACCCGGTATAGATTCATAGTATTAGTATATACAACTGTCTTCTGATACGCTAGCAAAAGATTTAACTTTTACTTACAGAACTGGTGGAGTATAGTACATACATCGCCCATATTGGAACTAATATACAAACATAGGTTGTCCAAATACGAACATGAAGCATTTCTAGACATACTACATGTATCTGTGCGCAAATTAAGGCGCAGTTTTGCACAACTTCATTCCGGAACTCTTCCGATAGAAATTGAAACCGCGATATAACTAGAGAACAATGGTTTTGCCCAATACTGGTGAAATAGAACACGAATTACATTTCATATTGAAGTGCCCAGTATTGCATGATATCCGAAAAACATATATACAACGTTTTTTTTTTTTTATCAACCCAAGTAAACACAAATTAGGCATAATGTTGTAAAGTAAAAATGAACAGACAATAAAACAAACTGCTTCTTACATTGTTAACGCACTTGAAACGCGAACGTTAATTCTTGATCTTTGATATAACCTAGTTATGTGGGTTTCCACAAGATTTAGCTCTATTTTAAATGATTGTAAAAGTGTACTTATGTTTAAAATGTAGTTTCCTACCGACAAAGTCCTATAATTTGTTTCGATAGGGCCTACAACTCGGTATACCATTTATGTCAATTTATTGTATCACATGCTATACCTTGTTTTCAATGTAATACAGACATTACGTTTTTTTGTATATAAAACATGTGTAATTCAACATTTTTTAGCGTTTTCATTGGCTACAGATTCAATAACTAACCAATCGCATGGCTTAATTTTGGTGAAATGACATCGTCAACATGGAATGACGTCACGATAGTAAACAACTTCTATATCTATCAGCATGTGTTTGGTCAATTAAGATGTATTTTATTTAGTTTAAAAGCATGTGATAAAAAGATCTGACACTCGTTGTCATGTCATACCATATTTTATTTAACTCGTCCAGGAAATTCGTTAGTAAGCTCGCCAAAGGCTCGCTTACTAATAAAATTCCTGAACTCGTTTAATAAAATATGGTATGATATGACAACTCATGTGAGATCCTATATGTAGGCCCTACCCATATAACCTAAATTCCGCTTACAATTTTAAGAATACTTTACGCAGGTTTCTATGATTTGTGTGTATGTTATATGCAGGGGCTATAACGTTGTATATTTACTCTATAACAGGTAGCGCTGCTGCGGTTGCCGCCCCTAGTTCTGTCCAGGAACAGGGGCTGGTGCCAGATCTCGTACCGGCGCCGTTTACGCCGCAGCCTTCTACGCCGTCTGGCCATTTGTTCCACCGCGGAGCCGGATTGATTGCCGCTCGCATCCCCTGTCCACCTCTCCGTTCCCGTCCCGCTATGGCCTTCCCTGTCCGTCTTCGCACGTCGCGACCTCTACCCGACATTGTAGATATATCAATGTGTATACACACGTTGTTTCAACGAAAGCTATTTCGAAAAGAACGAGATAAAAAGAGACTCTAGTTTATATACCCTATTAATGACGCCAGAAAGACACTAAGAAATCGATTTCCACATGGGTTATTATCGTCTGCTGGTATCTTATTATCGATAATATATTTAAACCTTTATTTACCGAAGACATGTATTCGCTACTTCAAATAAATGAAATTAATTTTTATAGAAATTAATTTTTATTATTTAAAGTGCATAGGTCAACATGATTTTAAGACGTCCGGAATTCGACTTTCACACTTATTTTGAAACGTTGAATATATACTTGTGTACGGTTGGAATGAAAATACGTATATTACATTTGGTTAATATTGTTTAATTTGTATTGTACATATGCACGCACTGGTGTAAACCGCATGCATTTCAAATCTAAATACACAACGCTTACCTTTATGTTTGGCAAGAAACCGATTGCCAAACAATGAGACACAAAACATAAATAGACACAGACGTTAATAAAAAAAGCACAAGCATGACTACATCTGGGGACACCGGCTCTAAAATATCAGTGCAAAAGCACTGTGGTATAATCTGATTTTAAGGATACCAAAACCTTACCCTTATCCCAGAATTATTCAATGAATATAAAGGTGTTCATAACAACAACACGCATAGCATTAATATTTAAAATGAATAGCAATACAAGAGAAATCCTTTTAATGCATTTACCATTTTAGCACTCAATGGTTATAAACAGACTAGAGCACAGGAACCTTAAAAAACAAGAATCAACTAAGTCTCGTCTTTATTAAAGAGCCTATGCGATATAATCCTGTAATTCAGGAATAAGCCGCAATAAGGTTGTCAATGTATAAGACCACAGTAGAAAGCTTGGTTGTGTAAGTCTATATATGCGCCACATAAAACAAAATAAGGTAAATAATTTAAAATAAGTTAAATTGTTTCGAATAAATAAAATCATAAATAAAATCATTACATACAGTTAAAATAAATATATTATGATTTTGCAAAACACACACACAATAAGCCTTCTTAAAAAAATTGAAAACCACAACAACATCCGCTTAAGATGACTACATTTGTCCATAAGAGGAACATTAATTCAGTTATGACGAAATACGATCCTGAGCTCGGCTTGAGCCCCGATGAAGCCATAAGTCAAAACATAATACAATTTTAAAATGCATCTTCAACATACTTCAAAATCAAATGAAATCTATATTTGAGAAATGCAGAAGTTCTTGATTGTGTATGATGTTCATTAATTAAAGTTTAAGTCATCGAAACAATACAATTGTATTGTTTGTGAACACGGTACAGTAGCCTTAACAAATTAGCATACCATATCGTCCCCTCCCCGCGAAAATCGCTAATCTCAATTTCGGCAAGAAAACGGGTTTTGACATTTTCGCAATAGCGAAAACGGGCCGCTTCTCCCGCGAGAATTCCAAGGTCCTATCCAATCGGCTTACAAAGTTATACCATGTGAGGATTTGGCGAAGTTCGATTGTTTGGCACGAAAATGTCCAAACTAAATGTAAACATGTAAAAAAATATGAGAAAATTGTCAAACTCAAGCTGTAAAAGCTTGAGTTAGACAATGTTCTCATATTTCTCAGAAAAAGTCAAACGTCACCTTAAACATCAGGACATATGTAGGGCTATCTAAAAAGTCATAATACAAAGTTTTAGCTTCATTCTATAATTAAAAAAAAAAAAAAGTGTTTTCCTTCTCCTGAAAACTTGTAAATATTGAGGTTAGTCATTTTCGCGGGGAGGGGACGATATAATCTACTAACCGCTTCACGCGTACAGTGTATTCTACTTGTTTATGACGTAATAGATACCCGCCCTTCGCAAAATATGACGTTATATGAAATAAACTAAAGTGCTTTAAAGGTACTTTTTCTTGTTTTTCAATACGAGACTTGCAATGATGATGCATTATTTTTAAATACAGATAACCATGCATCTATATATATGTACATTATATCGTGTAAATAAGAAACAATGTAACAAATAAATAATGATAAAACAATTTCAACATGCAAGATCGATTCATGAAATGAATTGGCAGAATAATGAATTGTGTTTACAACAGACGGCACTTGGTGGCATTGAAATACAGTTAAATTAAAACTGTATATCTCTCTACAATCGAACTACTTTTATAATTCTTGATAATTGTTACTTGTTTAATTTCTATATTAACTTAAATATCAGATTATATAATATAGTTGAAAACAGCAGCGTAAATGTTCCAATAATTTAACACGAAGCTTTAGACGGTGATTAATTTATTAAAGTTCGCATTTCTAACTTTCATGTTCGTTCCTTGACCCTTCTACATTATGAATGGCAAAATCCCAAAAACGACCTCTCAAGTAAAAAAAATATGAAATGGAAACTAGCTCTGCCACTTTACGACCGTTAACTGTGAGAAGAATATAGCCTCTCCAGATATTTCACAAAGAGATAAATCATATTATTATATTAGCATTCGTCCTTTATGCCAGATAAGAGGCTTATAACACCATTAATGCTGGACGTTTGGCACATAGCAACACAGTACATAAACTAGATTAAGAATCTCCCCACATATTCATTACAGTAAATGACAACTGTAGTGGGGTTGACGGGGATTATACCAATTGAATTGGCTTATCAATAATTACAGTGACATACTTGAACACAAAAGACGTTATGAGCCAAGCATCTCCAATGAAAATACAACGTAACGTGTACATTGAATCTAATAATAAGTACATAGCTAAATAGGTTGTTTTTAAACAGAGCATCAGAATTGCAACAAGCTGTGCAACGATATCTGCATATCATATATTGGTGTTTTTACCTAAATCATTCGAACTTACCTGACTTACTACGCAGACCGTATGGTGAACAACATAATGCTTAGAATAGTTTGATGAATCATTTTTTGTTTGCATTTATATCGTTCATTAATTATTGCAGTGTATACTGTACTGCTGATGATTTTACATAAACGATTTGTATTGAAAAAAAACCCATAACATTACAATAACGTTAATAAAACAACCTGTAACTTCTGTTATTGCTAATAGAATGCATATGTTAATTGTCAATACGAATCGTAAGATTCTTTCCTAAATCCTCTTAGACGTCTTCGTCGATTATTTTAGTGTAAATCATAATTTATTTTCTTCAAACTCTTAGACGGAATTACAATGCCTAAATGTTCAAAACTCCAGATTGGCTGCTTTACAGTAAAATGTTAATGGGAACACAACGTGTAAAGCAAATGCTGTTTTCTTTAGAACAAAATCGTTCAATTTTCTCTAAGCTGTGTTTTCATGTGCATAGTTTGCCAACATTACTTTGGTTCTGAACTGTATGCATATATATATATTAAAATACCGTTGCAACGACTTCATTTATTTCCGTCGGCAGCGAGTGTTTTAATAAAGCGTACCTCACTAAGTATACTGATACTGTCGCATACAACTCATGCATACAGTGAAAAGATTTAGTTAACAAATGCCAAGTAAAATAAAAAATAGTTGAACATTCATATCATTGTAATTCAATTTCAGGAAGGCGCCCCCAATACTAAATACAGAAGTGAAACTCCAGCATTAAGAATTATAATTATATTTGTTACACAATCCCTCTACAAACATCAAACTTATTTAAAACAAAAAACGAAAATAACATCTCATCATATTCATTTCATAATTTTGATAAACAAACTAGTGTGCATAATTATACAATTATAACCTAGTAGAAAACTACTAAATCAATGAGGACAATGTTAAATATGTCACATTATTTCATGAAATACCTATTTTCCATGTTGTTTGGAAGGCAGCAATTTTTGTGAAGCTAACATTGTGCATTCGCTTACGTGTTTTGTGTTATAGGCAATTATAAATATCGAATAAAAAAACGTTATTTGTTTCCGCGCTGCCTAACAAGTAGTATTGATTAATTTCATGACTAATATTTGACCACGCGTCTGTTTAGCATTCTTTGTACTGTCAGCAAGGACAATAACATTTAAACCATCTAATAAATATGAGCAAATGTACATAATAACAACATATTTCGTTTAAGCTTTTTGATGTTTATAACTTTTAAACTTCAATTCGTTTTGTTTTAAAAGTTTAGATAATACGCCAATACTTACACCGAGTATCAATCACGCCATCTTCTCGGTAATTGTTGTACGATAAAAAATTATTTTCTCGTACTAAGCGTTCAAATAAAACAGGAATAATTGCATACTTATTTGAATTGCATGTTGTGCAAACCCTAATATAATGTATTTTTGTTCATCGATTAATGTAAGTCTAATTGCACATCTTTACGACTAAGGACTTAATAAGTATGGTTTATGTTTAGGTACAATAAGTAAACGTTCGATTGTAATAATATATATCTAAACTAACATGGTATACATACCATATTACAATTATAAAAATACATATACTTATGTTTTTTAAAAATTATACCCTACAATATGCATCGTTATAATTCACTAATTTCACTCATGCATACATATAAATTTGAGGAGTATTATACTTGCTAAATAGTTAACACAGTAACATACTTATATTTAAAAATCATATATAATACAAATCTAAATACCAATGGTGCGTTCAATCATTAAGATGTACGACTTCAAATTATCAAAAGCAAACGTAAGCGCATAATGCATGACTTGCAATTATCAACTCAACAATCCGCCTTTTTTTTATAATATACGAACTATTTTACAGAAATATGAGTATATTGTTTTTTTTATTTTAGGTAGCTGCTTTGATCCAACGAAGATGTGTGCGACAAAGAATAATGTGCAATGATAAGCTGTAAAGCGTTTTATTTCGTGGTAATAGGTAGCATCCTTAACGAGGCTATTACTTAGTGTACAGATGTGATGGACTCTTGTTACGATAACTCGCAAACGTATCGTCATTACGTACACATGTCATACCAATAATGAGTTTCATTTGAACGCCTTTATTTCGGATTGAATTTTTTATATAATGTATACCACGTTCAACAGGCATCTTGTAATTGATGCACTTTGATACCATCACTTAACATTACATTTGAAATGTATACAATGATATCAATTTTCATTTAAATGTGAGTCGTTACTGATAAAATCATTGAAGTTGTCACAATAACGATATCTAAGAACGTTCAACTAGCAAAATAGCCATTAATGGGAAACAACAAGGCCAGTGAAGCCCATTAGCGTTATCTGTATTACAAGCACAGCCTATCTGTCACCAATCAAACAATGGGTCACTTATACAACACTCTTTTGTCTCTGGAGTCATTAATGCTCTATACATTATATGTTGGTAGTGGCTTAATATTGTGTTTTATGAAAATAATGTGTAACGAACTATTTAATAATATGATAATTTAACATTTGCTTTTCGACAATCTAATGGTCTATGACTCATTTGAACGCACGGTCATCGCATATATATATATATATATATATATATATTAA
>VMBQ01001925.1:428702-465728 GCA_007657795.1 Dreissena rostriformis | reverse complement strand
ATATATATATTCACTGATACATTACTTTTATTATGGAATATTTTCTTTCATGTTTTAAATTGGGTTTTTTATGAAGACATGTTGTCAATATGTTTGTACGGGTGACTGGCCCTGTAAGGTACTTTAACGTTAATGTTCTGGTGCCTTTAAACTAATAATACATCAGATGACTTCCCAATATAACATGCACTGACTGCAATGATGTTACCACATCCAAGAACGTGTATGATTAGATCCAACCTAAATGTTAAACCGCTGTTTACATTAACACCAAATCTAAGTCTGATATTGTTGTAGGTATACGCATCATACATTCTTATTAGTTTATATGTCCACAGTTAATGTGATATTCTCATGTGAGTGATACAGTGTCTAAATATCATACATCATCGGATAGTTAGTCCCTATAAACACTCTTGTATGGTGTGGCAACAGTCATGATCAGGCGATTGCGTTATGGTAGCTTGCTCCACGTCGTTCGGTTCTTATATTCAACATGACCCTTTATAAGCAGTGCAGTTCATCGCATGTGTATTAACTTCATTTCATTTTGCCTAAAAACGTTGATATTATGTTACTCTGGTGAATATTACGCCACTGATTACTTATCTTGTAATTACAGGTGAGACATTAACTTGCTAATAAAACCGGCCTATCGTGGAATTTCAAGTGGTAACAAGTTAGTGACGCAGGAAGGACGACAACGGACGTCGGACATAGACCGTACGCAATAGCGCACCATGACGTGAACACTTCGTGCTCAGGTGAACTAATAATACAAGTATTCGGTATTGTACTTAAGTAGTAATATACATCACCGAGTTTTAATAGATGCATCCCTCGACGGATTGTGTAATTAGCAACACTAAATACGGATTCTTTCTTTCCGAGATGCGTGATGATGGTATGTGATTTGTACGATAATGCGATCAACTAAGAAGTAGTTTTAAGTACACCAACTACAGAAGTTAAACAGACCCACACAATTGTGTAAGGATATTTATTCCATTGTCAAATGGTTTGTTTACGCAGAAAAATACTACTACCAAGTTTTCATAAACATAACGCTTTTACGCATTCGTGCCCCTCACATTACTTAGGAGCTCACACGTTTTTGTCTCGATTTTAATCTCGTAGTGTTGTGAGTATTCAATAATATACACTTTCACTTCAACATGCTTGCTGAGTCAATAATACGTATATTTAATTATTAAAAACGCATCTAAGCTAAAAAGCGGTATTCTCACAATGTGCGTGTTTAAATATATATTTGGAATAATGAACTAAGTCGCGTCAAAACTCAGAAGGAAATATATGGTATCTTTTAGGATGATTGATAGTTACAACAACAGAAACCACCAGCGAAATTCAGATATAAAATCAACTTAAAAAATATAAAAACTATTACTTATCCACTTGTAATATTATCTGAAGGGGGCAAACTCATATTGCAAAGTGTGTTTTAACAATCTTAAATATTGACACAATGTGCAGACAATGTAATGCACATGCACGTTTACCATTAAATGTGTATACACACTCTTTATTGATGCGAATTGTGTGTTGAACGATTGAGCTTAAGCTATTGTATACATGTTTGTGTTATGATTTTTGCAATTAATTTACAATGCTTATAATACGTTTTCCGAAACACAAATAGTGTACTCTATATGGGTAGTGTTTTTGGAGTTTCATTTGAATGCGTTAAATGTGTGTTTGTTCGTAGTGAATTATATACACATGTATAGTTTATACAACGTTTGTGTCGACAATCTATGACGTTGTGTATTTGTTATATATTGGTGCTATGTTGTCTGTTTTCCTTGTGTTGTTGTTGAACTTGAACTGTACCTAAAATGCAATATAACAATCAATCAATCATCCAGAATACCTGACAGATCCATTATTATCTATAGCCCACACTGCATACTAGTTGCATCAAATACGAACATCCAAAGTACGAATGTAATGCGCCAAAAGAAGAATAAGACAAAATTGATCACATATAAAACAAACCAACACACTGAACCTTTTCCATAATACATTTTTTTATGGAATGATTAAACTATGAGTATTGTCTTCACTTTCAATATTCGCGTTTTTGTTAATTTTATAAGGCCGGCCAATATAGCTCGGTCTACTACTTTACATTTGCCAATTCAGCATGAAAACAGATGGTGTCTTTTGTTTCTCTCTCATCAACAATGATTCCGTAATTTGATTGTACGGCGTACTTTATCATTCCAATCAAAGCCACAGTACACTTTAACAGTTGGTCGCCGTACGCTTCAAACAATTGGACGGAATAATTGAATAGTTTACATTGATGTAGCATTGCTTGTTCATATTAAGACACAAACCCGTTTTTCCTTAAGTTTACAAACGACCAGTCTTACACTTGGTTATTTCCTGAGCTTTGTGTGTTTTATTAATAAGATGTTGACAATGTTTGATGTAACTTTACCTCTTTATTAGGACATATGTATTAACGTGTAAGTGTGTTTGTTTATGGGAAAACCTAACTACATGTTGTTGTAATTACACTTTATAAATGATGTATACATATTTGAAACAAACACATGTTATTATTTGCATGTACATTTTAAAACAATAAAAATACGTGAACACGGGAGTTATTCAGGCATTAGCTAGTAAATGTACTCTTAAAATGAATGTCAGGCCCAGTAATGTGAGTTTTATTCAAATGTGTAAAATAATAACTTGTTTATCATACTTTTATAATCAAACACGCGAATTGAGTAACACAACATGTGTCTGTTTATACACTACCAAACAAATGTATGCCAAAAGTTAGGGACACCTCTTATATTCAAGGATTATATCGACGCGAGATACTCCCATGATAATGTTTAAACATAACGTCAAGTTCGTAATATGTCATGTAGGTAGTGATAACGATTATCTACGAACACCATTAAAGTCATGTTTCATTTTTATAATTCCATATACAATTTTGGAAAAATGGAAATGGTAATAACATTTAAGATCGATAACCACGAGAGAAACGTATCATTAAATGCTATTGTTTTGTTATTGGATAATTACGAATTAAACAGTCAAAAACACAACGAATCACGATTTAAAAGTTGTCACCCTAATGGACAGGGATATATGTGGGATGAAAGAATGCAATCCGCAATATAAACGTAACCCGAATATATCATATATGGATTTAAAAACGGGTAGTTTCGGTAAGTGTAAACTAAAGAGTACCCTGGGTGATACAGCTGTTATAGGGTACAATAAAACTAATTGGAATGTATATTTTAAGGTCATATTGATAGTAATGACAAGTGACAGAAAGACTTTCATCCGTTCAGTGCTCCCGTCCATAAAATGCTAAGCAAGATGTACAACTGTCTGATGAATGATCGAGTTAAAGACTGACCAAACATAACAAGATAAATGAGACATTACCTGTAACTATTACCTTTACCTTTGCGCTTGGGATGCATGTATTGCGTGCGACAGCGGGCAAAGATCATGGTGGAGTTGCCGAATACTTTATAGTTTCATATTCGAAACGAAGAGGACAAACAGCTGCACTGTGCTTGAGCGGTCTTTATAACAGTTTCTGACCAGACTGCGCGAATGCATTTTTTCCAGTTCGAAGAAATCTTATATTCAATCTTGCCCGTACAATATATAGTAGGTTACGAGCGGTATATGTTAATTTATGTTTAAATATTTATCATTGGACTAGGGAAATCCTGCCAAGTGTTCAAGACCTCAACTCTTCTTGCAATGTAACAGACCATTGAAAGTAAACGTATTTTGAAACAAATATGTTCATTTATTGATCCCGCGCTGTGAGCGTATTAACATAGCTAGCATATTTCGGCGAAAAATTGCTTGGACAGGCCTTGGACATTACTTTAAGACTGTCCACATATGTCATTTGTGATGAATGGCATTTATAATTATCGTATCAATTATGAATCTTAAGGCATACTGTTGTGTCGTTCTATAAACGCATGTTGCTGGGTTGTTTATGATTAATTCGGCATATAGGCACAATCAAGACTTTGTTCATTATACTAGTTGCAAATATACAAACGGACATTTTATATAAAGTATGCTACACACTATGTTCGTCTTGCGTAATGTGTTTTGGATATTAGAACAATAACAACGAACATAGGTTTAGAGGCAACAATATTAAAAGTTTGGGAACGTTTCAATATAGCAGAATACACATTTTGAGATGCGTTTTTACAATCCGGTNCGGATTTTTAAATGCGCTACAAAGTTTTTATTCATCAATCAAATTATAAAACCCATGCTTTCCTCGAGGAATATATCAATAAACTGCATTTTATAAGCTTTTTTTTTAAGTCGGAGACAACAAACGCTTTTTAACGGATCATATAGCGAAATAGATTAGGAACGTATTTTTATCGAGAAAACACGTCAGTACCTATTTTATTTCTATGATTATAAGTGTTTTGATAATACTTGGGTCAGGGCACATGAAAGATTGGTCAGGGCTAGTAGGTTCGGCATTTACTAGCCCGAACGGGCTAGTTGAAAAAATAGTTAGTGTCGAGGCCTGCAACGTAGGATTGAGTATGCAGTTATTTATTTTTTTATTCTATTACATGCCCACACAATACAAGATTGTCACACCACACTTAAATGGAGCAATTAACGACTGAAACGAATTGGAATACGTATACTTGTATTGGTCGGTTCTCCTTTCTCTCAGAGCAATATTCCCATGATATAATTATAAGAATTGAAGCTTACATGCATTGTTCAATTCTTCTTTGATGCTGTTTTTCTGTTTGCTTGATGACGAAGCTGAAAGACAGTATGAGAGGTAATGGTATGATAATAAATGGTGCCCAAAACTTATATTGAAATGCCACACTATGTTGTTTGTATTTGCTACATTTGAAATAGCATATGTTTCTCTTGAATCTTGAGACAGTTGCTAGCAAAGTAAAACAGTGAAATTCGGTGTGTTAGCACGAATGAAAGAATTAAGACACGAATTATATGCAACAACTTATTATTTAGTTAAAAAATGTATGCAATTATTTACTTCTTATGTTATGCTATGGCTATGAAATACAATATTTTCAGACCGCGCTTGAATGGGCAAATTCACGACTGAAACTAATATGAATCCATATAATTGCTTTGATAATTTCTCTTATTTCTCAGAGCACATTCGAAGCGACATTGCTCAATAGTCGATTTGAGATAAAACTGTGTTTTATGTGGTTCTAAGCTTGCGATCGGCGACTGATATCCTTTAACATATCTACGGATAATGCTAATTGTAGCAACTTTACCCATTTCAGTGTTGCCAGTGACATTTTGTCTGACTGAGCAATTGGAATCTGCACATTTTAGGCTAGTTTTATTGTTATTGTCCCAATTTATAATCTAATTGACGAAACTGATAACATAATAATAAGCAGCTAATAATGATATGTTAACGTTATAGGACATCTGCTCTAAGTGTTTATCTTGAATTTAATGTGTTCGGAAATTAATCCCAGCTTGAGATCTCTGATCAGTTTCATGTTTAATCCGATGTTTTGTCGAATGCATCTAAGAGTGCCCTGATATAGTAACATTTTACCAATAGCGTGCTGAGGCATGCTGAACAAATAAACATTGTATTATTACGGCGCGACAAATTGTCAACGAATATCACGACACTGTCATATACGACTCTTAAGAGACTGGTAATAGTGCACAATATAGTTCGCCTAAAAATGCGCGTTTAATACCATTCCTAATGTATCCAAACCGCAGTTTGTTGGCAAAGATATGTTTTTGAACGCACCATTATTTGCATTATTTGTAACCACTCATTCGTTCTATAAAATAACATGTGCACTTCCTCATTGATTCCGTTAAGGTGTGTGGGAGATACGTATCAATTATGTACGTAAAGCGTTCTACTACGTCCAATTGGTATTGTCTCTTTTCACACCGTGATTGGAGTATGAACTTAATCGTTATGTTTTGTCAAATACCCTTGCACGAAATAGAAAATATATTTTACTTCGAGCAATGAAATTAACGACCCGTATATGCTCAAAATCAACGAATACTTCGTAGAATAAAGTTAACCCATAAACACAATCATTGTTCTTTATAGAAAAAGCCGACATTTCAACGCTAGATTGGGTCTGTTAACATTGTTTAAAGTGATAAACAAGTCTGGTTTTTATTTGTTTGTTGGACAATATACTCCATTTGTATTTCCCGCCACGACATCCGAACATGTACGAGCAAACGCGAGGTTGGCTTCGGGCAGCGTCGAAAGCATGACGTAGTTGCCATGTATCTACTGGAGTTTAAAAAGAACGTCACTTGTATTTATGTATAACTTGTTTACATTTCAAAGCTCATTCTTTCGATTTCAATTATTAGATTTTCTGTCATACGTTAATTAATAAGTCAAAACATCGTTTTTTGTATTGCGTTGTATATATAATTGAAACGGCGTGTATGCAAGCGCGTGTACCTGACTCTAAATGAACTGCGCAATATGATTATTATAGTAACGTGAATATAAATAGTTTGCATATATTATGCGAACTAACGCAAATGAACCCGATCCTGACTCGAGGTCATCGGTAAAACGAAACAAGATGACATCGTGAAACGATGTTTGGATGCTAAAAAAATAAAGAATGTTTGCATTTTAACGTGTGTACACAAATGTTACTTGTTTTAGGGTCTTCCTATTGTAATAAACCTTCGTATGGTACGTTTTGTTGTTGGAAGTTGTTATATAGAGTTATTTTATTGGGCAGTGTTTACGGATCTTTAAGTATTTACATGTATGTCCGTATGATTCACTTATTATTGTTGCAATAGTTATCGTATGTCACCCATGCCTAAGATACAGAGCATTAATAGTGTGTATGTATTTAATACTAATGAACCTCTGGTAGCCGATTCAACTATGGTTACATTTAACACCGGGCGTCAACTTACAAACCGTATAACAGTCTTAAATTATTACAACTGCAATTTAAACCTGTTATTTGGACATATATATTTACACTGTTCAACTATTCATGAGTAGCTTCAAATCAATTTAAACTAATGGCAACTCTATATTTCATCTTAGATCGTAACGATGTATATAGCATACGATTATGTTTTGTCTTTAATTGAAATTAAATGTTATATTGTTAAATGCACTCATCCTAAATATAAATATTGCATTATACTTACTGTTTTACAATATTAAGAGTCTGGTTATCCCGATCCACAATCATTCGTTATTTGCATATTTAAAATAAACAACATAACAACAAGATGATTGTAATAAAGTGTATACTAATTATATCATCTATAAATCAAGACAATATATGACGATGTTGACGATCGACAGTATGTTGCACCACGGGGCCCACGTTAAACTTATTGAATATACAGTACAACGTGTACTGTACTGCTTACGCGCCTTTTACCAGTAGGAAGTGTGAAGTGGGTTCCTATACAGGTTACTATAACTTCATATGCACTGGCACATGAATGAATAAGCGTATATTAGTTGATATGATGTAATACGCACACACCAATCACATTTATAAAGATTTATTAACTGCTGTTTGCAATAACAAGAGACATGTTCGACAGCGTGATTATGCACAAAGTAAACTTTTGGCTGCTATGGAAAAAATGCGGAAACAGTGAGTCCATATTAGAACGCTGCCACATGATTATGTAAAAGGATATATTGCCTTCACCCGTTTACAAGAACAAACCATGTATGTTCACATATCATAAATTCATGTTAAGCATTTTCAAAAGACAGTTCACCAATGAATGAATTTTGTATACATACTAATGTTTATATTACTAACCTCATTGTGTTTGGTTTGTTCCTGGTTTTACTTATTGGTGTTTATGTTTTTCATATGTCTTTGTATTGTGTGGTAATGTATATCAGTTGGCAAAAAGCCTTGTAGGACAATACAGCGCAGATAAGAATGATCTCCTGCAGATGCCATTGGTGTATCACTGTGTTAATATTTATGAATCAAGGCGCAATATTCCATATATGTGTTAGGAATGTGTGGTGGGGTCATGCAAAGATACATTTTTACTGAGACATGCTGTTTTGTAATATTTAAAATTATTAAACATATATCTATCCGTTTTTTGCGAAAAAATACTTAAACCAAATACAGTTTAAATAATTGATAATTATTGTCATTACAATGAAAAGAGAAACATTAATTGTTGATTATATTTCATTGATGACTTTATAACTCGTGCGGTGCTTGTTGCTTTTAATAAACGTTTTCTGTTACTTATTCAACTTATATCAGCGTAAAAGTACCAACTTATTGTACATAATGTGTATCAACGGCTTCCAAAAAAGATCCGTGTGTTTATTAAACTGTGTTATCGGGCCTCCAATATGTATTGCCCTGTGCAAGAAAAATAGCTGCTTCGAGTTATTTCAACGGCGGTAGCGTCAAGCGATTGAGAAAAAATAATGGATAGCAACTATGTCCAAGATTCTTTAACATATTGTATATAGTTTGTGCTTTTGATAGTTAGGTAATGTATAGTAGACATGATATTATTTTAGCGTTAGAGCGTCGTATTCGGATACAGGCTTTCGGAAGCCAATTTGAGTACCGCACAAATGCGAGTGGTCAGTGTTGCTTGATATGTGCAGTGTTGAATGCATATTGAATATAGTGTAGCCCAATCGGATTGCATCAAAACTCATTATGATATACAAATTTGAAGTTAATATATTGAAAAACATTTGTTGTATTTACTAACATAATCTAGTTGGGAGATTGAAGCCAAACATAACTTTATGCTAAACAATAAACTTTCATTGTACGCATATTTTAAATATTAATTTGACATATTCCGGCAGCATTCCTATTGGATGAACATTATTTGTATCTTATGTTATAGCCGAGAAAATGAATGAGCGCGTTGTAAACCTTTCAGTGAAAAGGCGATACTGTATTTTCAAGCCGTATTGAATATCTGCTAAAAGCAGTATTTCAAATACTTTGCTTATTTCAATACAACACGTTGAATAATATAGTGTATTCCAGAGATTATAAAGAAAGGTGTCTTTTGTAAACAAACGGCATTGTGTTTGATTTAATAAGTGAATTATAGCTAATGAAGGTAATTGTGGATCTAGGTTATATCATGTAGAAAAAAACGTGCAAATAATAATAAAAGTGAAGTGTTGAATTTATACATTTGGTTATGAATACAACTCGTATTTCCGTTTAGTAAGTTTGAGGTGTTAACAAGATTAACCTACAATGAGCGCAAACAATTTCTAATCTCTTGTGAATAAGTGCCATGGAGATAGCTGGGATATGTTCTGACAGTACATGTGACGTCATTAACGCCACTCTTGCTTCACATGAATATAACGGTACCATCGAATATTACGAGTATTATGTCTACGACGAAAACGTCGTATTCTGGCAGGTGAGTCAAACAACATTATCTTAAGTGACATGTTCACACATTTTAATTGTTGCAGGATTTTCATTAAATTAATGTATTTAAAAACATGAATTTAGGAACTCAATCATAATAAGAAGTTAACCATTTATAAAACAAAAACAACAGAAAATAAATAAGCCACACTGTGTCTATTGTACTAAATGTTGATCGCTTTAACTGTTCGGACATTCGGACTATTATATTGCGCCTTGCATTTCATATTTTATATACGCGGAACACATTCTGACGCAAAGCTGAAATTAACAGAAACACTTCAACTTATTCGATCATTTTTCATTTAATATTTGTTTCCATTTTGTACGACGTTTACACGTAAGCAAACATGTTTTGTTTATATATAGCTACGTCCTTAGTATATTGTTCTGCTTCCTGGTTACAATTGTTCTTAATGTTTCTAGTATATGACAAGGGCAATACAATAAGTAGTTTGTTTCAATAAAACGCTCGTTTTATACACATGTGTTGGTTTTATAAATTATATTCATATTAGAACGTGTGCGTGCCATATTGTTCGAAACCGGAACGTTTGGGAGCAAAAGCTCAGGCTCTTCTACTGCACCGATCCGGCTTTAAGAATTAGTGGATATTTTAAACGCAATTCACTTGTATGTCCAATTATCTGCGAAAAACGTTTGATTATATTTCGATTTTCTATATTTAGGGACATTTTTGTTTCTGTAAATTTATTGTGCTTGTTCATTTTGTATAAATGTGAGTTTATGTAACTGCATGTGTTGTTAAACGAAATACATAAAATTACTCATCTTTTTGAACGTTTTTTTGTTGTTTTTATCAATTTCATTATTATTATAATTCTTATTATTATTCTCATTCTTATTATTATTAATNATTATTATTATTATTATTATTATTATTATTATCCTGAAACCATTTCATCGTGTGTTGTATATAATACGCAATAATAATAATTAATAACACATTTTGACACACTCTATGCGTACTGCGTATAGTATATTAATGTATTCAACTTGATAATCTTAATGAAACTCACACACTGTTGGACTTATTTCTATTCAAAATATAATAACGGAAAACTTATAATGCAAATACGGTGAAGAGGAACTACCTTGCGAATTGTGAACGGATTACAACGGAGTGAACATCTAGCAGAGGGATTGTAGAGGAAATCCGTAGTATCCCGATTGGTTCAGTTGATGTCTCGCTTATTGGGAAATGGAACCAGCTGCGTACTAAATGGTCTGTGTCAGATGAGAAAGAACTGCTGTGCTGTTATGGTGGAACTAATAATATAGTGGATTCGAGTTTGGAAATGCATTCTTGTTCAGTGGGCCGGGAATAAAAAACAAGATTCAAAGTCTGAACGCCTTTACATATTTGATTGGATAATTTTAACAATTACTAGAATAGGAGAAATGGTTGTACATATTTATGTTTAAGGTAAAAATAAAAAATAAAAAATATATACATATATTTTTACAGTTAGGTTGCTTCCGTGAATTTCTTTTAAAATTGATATTAACTAAAAGTGTTTCAAATGATGGAAATAACATCGAGGAGCATTACGTACATGACTTACCCGAACGATTCAATATTTTTGACCGCCACACACGCGCAACTGGGTGCGGGCAATATTGCTCTGAATTTCACATACGAGGATTATTATATTGTTGATCAAACCGTGGCATTTTGGAAGGTTTGAACGGATTTAATTATATTTTTATGAATGTAATGAATTGATTGAGACATTTAATGTTTAATATATACTTAATAACTTACGGATGTATTTTAAATAAAATGTAAATGCGTTGTTCAGTTTGCTAAGTTGTGTTCCAAACGACCATATCGACTTTTTTTAAATTGTGATTGTTTACGGTGTCTCACAATGAGACATTACTAGATCAACCTAATTAAATTTATTTAAGCATTTACCAGTATAAATATCATATAACACAATGTGACGTTTCGTTATTTAAATAATAAATACATAAAGATGTTTATACTACGTAAAGACTACTATATCATTTAATATTTGTATACGTCTATATATCAAAACGTGAAAACATATTGAACGCACTAATGAACAGGCTCTGATGATTGTGCATGTACATGTATTTCATAAAGTTCATTTTAAATAACAACACATTGCATACCAATTTATGAGATGTTTGAAAATCATTTAAAACACACGTTGCGTTATTGTTTTATTAAATGTACGTATGCTACTATAATATGTTTTATATATTAAATAATATTAATTAGCAATTAATTATTTAAAAACACCCTGGATATACAATTTGTTCCCCGGAGCATTTGACCACCACATAAACCGTCGCTTTACAAGTTTTCATTTACAAGTTGGTATTTAAATTTTCACCGTAGAGACCTATCTATGGTTTCAATGAATTTTCGAAAGAACAAACTTCGATATTATCTTGCTGTAAGTCAAAAAATGTAAACACAAATCCTGTGTAATCGCTTTCACCATCTCGCTCTGGAATTTGTGAGGCAAATCCATGAACATTTCAAGAGCGCACTTAAAAGGCGAGTAAGGAAGTATTCTAATAGATACATATTCGCTCGTATGGAAGTGTATGCCCATGAAAAGAAAACATATTTACTAAGGAACGCATTTGTCATGTGTATGTGTATTCTTAAAAAAATCATTTTTAGGTGAAACACAAGACAGTTCTATGCACATGCTTAGCACTACGTTTTCATTTTACATATGCATACATATTCACGGTCTTTGCACTGTTAATGAATATTAAAATATTGATAATAAATTGACAAATTACAAAACGTGCTACATGCTACCTTAATAATACATTAGGGTTGTATTGTGTGCGCAACAGCAAAGTATATAAAATGCATAGAATTGTTGAATACAGAGTAGTTTAATTAGCCAGGCTTACACAATCTAGACTTGAATACTTGGACATTTGTAAATATTTTCGTTTCAATCAAATAAACATAACTATAAACTGGTATCATATTTATCCCATAGATCGGTGTTATGTTTTGGATTAAGCAAAGAAAACAAATTGATGATGGAATACATTACGATATAAATAACCCAAATGTTAAAGTTGCATGTAAATACTAACCCCGACTTTTGATATTTAAAACATCTGATTTAGGTGAAATACAGATTGGCAAAAACACTTGTCAAGACTCTAGTTTGCTCAATCAAACAGTACGTCAAATTTAACGTGTTTTGGTTTATATCTGCTATTCAAATATACAAATTACAGGAGTTTAAAATTTATATGACAATTTATAAGTACTTTCTCTACAAGCGACAGTAACAAATGAGTTATGTATTAACCCTCATCGCTAGGGCCAACACGTAACAGACCCAGTTTAGAGTACACCGATCAACCAGAGGCATTAAATGCCAGAGAAACCAGTTTTTACAGCCTTCTATTATTTTGTATTTTATTATGTATTTAGATTATATCATCTACTAATATTATACCAAAATATAAGCACACAAATACATAACACATGACGATTACAAAGAATGGGGTAAATGCATTGAAGCCATCAATGTAAGCAGTAAGGTGTCACAGTACGTTTAAGCTATCATAGTTCAAAATTAATTACAATCTATTAGCATGTGAAGAAATGTTTTTTCAAGACATGTTTTACTAATATTGTAGTTTTATAACAGATCTTATCATTTTTCAATTGGTCAAGAACATGGATGTCGATGATTTGTTTTTATATTTGAACATTTAGTCCTATACAAAGGGAGCAAACGTCGTGCGTTGTTATCCGTTTCTAGCCCCTAGAAGTAACGTTTGAGTAGATATAACAATGGGACAAACCATGAAACATTCCATCGGTATCACTGAAAACGCTCGTACAACCTCTGTACACTAGTACAATATGGCATATAGTAAAAGAAGTATTCACTAGAGAAACTCAAGATATGCATTGCTATTCATTGTTGGATATCAGATTATATGTTATGACCCTCTAGTCAACAACTGTATAGAAGAACACTATTCATTCGCGAAGAGTTCGGTTGAGTAAGAATGTGTTTGCTAAATTAGCTGAGTTCCTTTTGTTTCTATGGATATAATTTAGAATATTTCAGTTTGAGCTACACTAAAGAAATACATATTATCGAATTAAAAAAAAAAACTCGTATGTCGATAATTCATTTAAGAATGTGCATAGTTTAGTAAGCCAACGCAAACTATGACGCGTTGTATCACCAATACTTGAGGTCGTAGGTTCAATCCCTGGCCGGGGCACTGGAAACTTCAGAAATGCTTCCCACCCAACTAGAGATGTACTGGTATATGAAACCCAGGTAATTCTCGCGTTTATCGGTGCTTTACACTGAGCACGTAAAAGAACCAAGGGATCAATTCGCAGAGAGCTAGGGTATCGCACCCGGATTCCTTGTATCTGAATACTGTCTCTTCTACTTGCTGTCTCTTCAGCAAAACCAAAGGACCCCATTGGAAATAAGTGCTTGTACTTTCATGGGTTATCCTTGACTGCAAGGTCAAAATAAATACATACATACAATACTTCACCTATAAAAAATAAATGCATGTAAGTTAATTTTGCGTTATGAACTAATTTTCAACTACAAAATACTTTCGTTTAACAGTGAACAATACGTTTATCAAGCACGTGTATTTTATGACACATTTTCCCAATTTACAATCTGTATTTTCAGGTTCCCCAACTGGTGCTGTTGGGTACATTATTTGTCCTGATTGTGATCAGCAACACCGGTGTCCTTGTTGGGATTGCGCTGTCTGAAAAACGGGCAAAAACGCGAATGAATTTTTTCATCATGCACCTTGCCATAGCAGGTAACACGTTACGGCAATTGTTTTTACAATATTTACAAAAAAGACCACAATGAAACCTGATCTAAATACATCTTAATAGAGCACGATGCCCTTAATTTGGCATAATTGACAAATTTCATTAACAGCACAAAAGCACTAAAAAACAACACACAACAATGTATAGGGATAATATTACTAACTAAAACAGGATTTTGTTAAATCGAAATTATGGAGCTCATGCCATTGATTTGAAAACTTCAACACGTCCTATATATTTTGTAAAAGGGCATTATATATCCAATCACTTATATGACTTAAACAGTATTTATTATGATACTTAGAACATTACATTTATACAATAATGGAATCACTTATATGAATAATGAAACTACAGAAGCATTGGCATTAGAGGAATTTCTTCTTACTACCTTGAGTCTATTTCAAAAGGCGAATGACTGGACAGTAAAGGACAATATATATAACACGATATAAAAAACAATATATATATATAAATATATGGGTTTAATATGGTTGGAATGCATGCCAAACATGACACATATCGCAGAGTTAATCGTAGGAAACATAAACATCATAAGGTGTCGAGGTCGATATTTGCGGAGTCGTAAATCGCCTCATTGCCGAGTCGTTAACGGCTCATTAAAAAAAAGCAGACCTTATCTAACATCAAATGTTCATTTCCTCATTCTGTACTAAACAGAGCAAACAAATCAATTACTGTGACATATGATCAGATGTAAAATGACTTCTTACGGCCGTTTTGTTTTTGGTGTTACTCAGTTGTCAATATATAGTATACATATGAACTGCAAGTTAAATTCGTGATTCAGCGCAAGTGTTACTGCATGTACTGCTTCTAAAATTGACGCCAATCATCATTTTCCAATCTGCTTAGCCTGTGGTTGTTATTGAATGCAACAAACAATGAAACGTATTAACTACTGTATACTATAATATGTTCACGAATGTTATATACGCTTTTGATAGTGTGGACCGTTATCGACTTGGGCTATTATCGTAATGAGTGTTTGCCGTCTTTCTATGTACTGTTAAAGATGTATTGATTAAACATACCTATACAATTAAGATAAAAACAATGATTCTGCCAAACGTCAGTGTGTTCACAGTTTGTATTATATATTTTGGAGTCGCGTATTTTGTAACAGAAAATAATTTTCATACCATGAACATTGATTTGACTTGCAACTAATACTAAATACACAACACCACACAAAAATTATTGAATAATGGCGAGGTGAAATATAACAAGGTCATTCTGTTAAAAAGTCATGAATTATATAATATTATTTTTCCTTTTCGATTTGTATGCAAACCGTTAAAGAGTTTATTTAAAATCATATTAGTAATTCCTAAGACACAGTATATTACTTCCTAAGACTGTTGCATCCTACTGATGGTAGTTTTTAACCACCGGATTTTCTATTCTTTCAGATATGTCTGTGGGACTGATGCACGTGATAGTGGAAATTGCTGAGAAAAGTTTCATTGTGTGGCATGGTGGTTCAGCGTTGTGTAAAATCGTCCGCTTTTTTCAGGTAATTAATCATTGTTCTCAAACCGCAATGGTGCACTTGTAATCTTCTTTGCTTGTGTGTCCAACCATATAAGTTTTTGTCGGCTCCATAGCTTCTAAATTGTTTGACATATTTTCCTGACGTTTGGCTCGACTTTAAACTTGTATTGAGAGTTTGTGCAGAAAGAAGAGAACATCACGCCCGCTCAAGGCCAATTTTATACTTAAAGGTTGAATATGTTTGACTTCATGTGTCTTTTATATTCAGTTTATTAGTCCAACATATTATTATGTCCGTAAACGCGCACGAGCCCATGCTCTATGAAAGTTTGTTTTTCTGAAAAGACAGGATTTCACTAACATATATTTATCAAATACCTACACACTCACATTCGCACGTTTCTAGGTAAAAACAATACTAAAACACGAATGCGTAACATGGACTGGTGTTATTTTCAGGTCTTTGTGATATATGCGTCAACGTTCATGATAGTGGCCCTCAGCATTGATCGCGTAGATGCAATTGCAAGGCCAATGAAATTTACAAGAAAAGGTATCGTTTGTTTTCATTCTCTGTAAAACATATATTGAGGCACAAGTTGTATACTCGCACTTCCAGATGGTATGTGTATTATAGAGAGGTACTCTCCGTATGTCTGAAGCATGAACTGAGTGATACGAATATGCGTTGCAGAACTCTTAACATGTGCACGATGTTGTGTCTATAACATGTTTAAGTTGGCTAGATTAAAAGACAAGACTATGTTTTGTTTCCGCTATACGACATATACATCCTATATTTATTAGTATACGTGAGGCAATGTTATGTTGTGGCTATACGAAGTCCAGCATCCATGCTTGTTGATGAAAAGTCAATGTCACAATTCAATGAAACACATATTTTGGAGCTGAAGTTTCTACTGTATTGAATATGAATTATTAATTCCCTGTAATACATTATTTAAAAGTATTGTAAACTTTAAATGTCAAATGATATGACGAGTGTACACAGGTATACCCCACGTTAACACTTCATAGCTTTAGGTCCTAATTAAACGTATTAAATAGTTTGGGAATACAGTCAGCTTTTCTTAATTATTTTACATTTCAAGAACAGTTTCCATTTGATAGGAAGGTCAATATACCAGAGAGTGTATTGTATATAAAATGCGCGAAAAAATGACATGAAGGGGTATGTGATATTATAACAATAAAGCAAAAGTTGAAGTCTTTATTGAAATTATTAAATAAAACATTTAGTTTCCGCTTCTTATTCGACCAAATTTAGCACTGGATCGGACATCGTTCTCTGTGTATATATAATGTGTTGATATTGTAAAAACATATGTGTATCAATATTGTTGAATATTCACTTAAGTACTTTATTGTATTATTTAGCTACAACAGTGCGTATACTGGCGAACGGTGCTTGGATAAGCTCTGGATTACTTTCCATACCATCGCTTCTTCTGTTTGGCACCGTTACCCTCAATGGCGACTCACACTGTATCATGGCGCTTCAGGAACGCTGGCATTGGCAGGTCTGTGGAATATAATAGAGTTATCAACATGTTTAAATAATATAATTAAATTTTGAATTGTGTTTAATTTGTATGTGTTAGGAATAGAAGCATTACAATTAAGAAATAATATGGTTTAATATTATTATGTTACATTCCGTCTTTATTTTTCTAAACGCAACACATGTAATCACTCTCATATGATTAGTATGTCGGCTGTTTAAAAAATGACGACAATCATATTATTACTGTATCAATATATCAATATAATATATATGTTTATATTGCAAAAATACGTTTAATTTGTTAAATAACGTATTTGTACTATGTAACACATGACAAAACAAAATAAAAGTCGCCAAATGTACGCCTTTAATGACAATTAGTAAATTACATTGCAGGTTTACATAACATTGGTTGCATTGACGGCCTTTATTATTCCGGCGGCGATCATCTTCACGTGCTACATGATTATAATTTTTGTACTCTGGCGGAATGGAAAGGGTCTTAACAGATATCCGTCATCAGATAGTGACGAGCGTGAGTGATTATCATTCAATTGTTATTCCATTGTCGTCAGTCAACTTAGGATAATGATATTGGTTGCTGTGGTAAAGGTGTCTGTTAGCATATACAATATCGGTTGTGTACTACGTTTTGATGAAGCCATTACAATTAATCAGATGTTCCTGATTTGTGTATAGTTATATATATATATATTGCTATGCTAACGTGGCTCGTACAGAGTTTGTGGTTAATCTTGTTCATATTATAATGCACAGTTGGCGTTTGTTTACAGCTACGCAAAGTCAGACTCGAAAAAGAAATAAAGGCATCATTCCTAAGGCTAAAATAAAAACGGTGAAGATAACGCTCGTAATTATCATCGGTAAGTAAATTCAATCATGACTATGGTATAGCCTGTTTTTTTTCTAAGTAAATGACTGTAGTAAGTGCAACTGTTAAATTAGTAGTTTTACATTTGTCAGCATTATTGTAAGCCTTTGTTGTATATGCTTATTTTGTGTTTGCACAATAACCATATGATTACATAACATTATGGATTGTACGGCTGAAAATATGGTTAATATTTGTTCAAACAATTCATTCAAGAAATCTTGGCACTCTATTGATATCAACTTTAAAGCACATCTTTATCATTATGCTTATAATTTGATCGTTGTCATACATGTACGGTTATAATTTATCATCAATTTACTCTTTTTTCAGCGTTTTTGATTTCGTGGTCCCCCTACTTTGTGTTCAATCTTGTTGACGTGTACAGGGATATACACGCTGTGAAGTCAGAGACGCTTGTCGCTGTGACAACATTCGTTCAAAGTCTTGCTGCGTTAAACTCTGTGGCAAATCCGATCATCTACGGATTATTTGGAACAACACTATGCTCATACATAAGGTAAAATGTTGATTAACAATGTTTGTTTGATTGTACAATCGCATAAGTTATTTCCTGGCATTCTACACATTGTTGTCGAAACACTTTAAGTTTATCTGCATCAATAAAGACAGATATTTTACGAAACAAAAATTCGAACTAAATTATGTACTCCACATACATATGGACTTCCTGACACTTATCAGCATAAATAAAATAAAAGGGACTCATGAAAAACGCTCTTACTTAAATTCAAATACTAAATGCAACATTCTATATAAGTATAGTGTTGTTTATGTATTATAATATGTAGGTTGTTGCTGTTTAAAAAGTGTTTCTTTTTTAAATAGGAAGGTGCCTTTTCTTAAACACCTGCGTGATTGTTTGTGTAATTGTCGAACGAAAAGACAATTGCTAACTTCATCAAATACGCCATCTAGTAACACCGGCGGAGAAGGACCATCCGGAACGTGTTTGACAGTTAAATCCAAAACAAGTGCAACATGGAATCGCATTGATGGAAAATGTTTCGTCAGGACATGTGAGTTCAATATCATTGAACAGGAAATGCCGCCGATAGTTCAACCCCAGACGAAATTATTCGAGCGAAGGCCCTCTGGGCTACCATTTGCCAATAGAAAAATGACTCCATCGGAATTAACATTACTTGAAACATTCCGGCCTGAGAAGCGTCATAGTTCAAGCTCCTTTGATAATGTAGGTGACGCTGCCGCTTTGAAAGCACAGACCTTTAATACACCTGTTTGTACCAGCTAGTTTACCAATGTGCTCTCCTTTCATGTACCGTAATTATAAGTACTTGATTCAAACGTAATTTGGATTATTATCGTGTCGGCTAGCAAAACAATGTAACGCTCAACCCAAGCCTTTTTCTATTTGTGCGCAAATATGGCAAACATATGGCTTTATTTCCACGAGAACATGACCGTGTTCAATATATTAAAAAAATAAATATTTTGTGAGTTGAAATACTATTTGATTATATCTGTCTCTTTCTTTACACGAAAGTTTAAATGAAGCGTGTTTTGTTTTGTTATTATTTATTATCATCAATAAGTTAATCAGGTTCATTTTAATTTTGTTCGTAAAAACGTTGAAGTCATGGTATCGTTGTTTAAGTCATCACATGTTGGATGTTTTGTTTCAACATTGCGCCTTCCAAAACATGTTCAATTATTTGTTATTGTATTTTGAAAAACAAGATCGAAGGTCCAGTTTATTGATAGTTGTAGTAAAACGAATTCAGCAAATCCAAAGGAAATATAATAAGCAAACAAAATGAAAAGAGTTATTCAAATAGAAATCGGCCTTTGCGAAATATGTTGCAGACAATAAGTATTCTTGTTAAGAATATGTTAAGTGACGAGCCCATTATTTGTTTCATTATTAACGAACACGCCACTTTTACCAACGACTTTCCCAGAACACATAATTTAATTTCGATTAAATTCTCTGGGATATTATAACATTAAATGTGAAAACAAAACATCGCATATGGTCCTCTTGGTAAATGCTCGTAGAACAGTAATCGCATCAATTTTGTAACCGCAACCTAAAATTGCGCTCACGTACATAAATACATCTGTTATTTTGTCGAAATTCATCTCTTTTAATAACGCGCTGTGTGAAATTCATTCAGTAAGATTTTGTATTGATCCTCTGTACCACAAACATCGTATTAAGCTATAATAATGTTAAAACAATAACCAGTACCCGCTGATATTGCTAATAGAATAACAGTGTAACTTTTATTCCTTAGTTTTTATCTCCACTATTACATAATTATCAATTTACAAGCACACGATAAATTCAATGCTCAACGTTACTCCAATGTTCCGAAACAATTAAATGTGCCAGTAATTTTTTGATATGAACGACTGGCTATAGCGAATTAAATAGCTTGTGTTTTAGTTTTTGGCAACGTTTTTAACGCGCGTATATATTACTGCTAGTTTCGGCATATATTTAAATCGAAATAATTTTACAATTTATAATTGTACAGGTGTTTAATAGTATATTCACCAAATGTATGAACCTAACACATGTGCTCAAAGCCGCCTGGATGCATTTATTTCTGAGATATATATGTGGTAAAAACAGCGCAAATACAAACTTGTTTTCATTGGCACGCGAAATTCGGTTTCACAATTATTGTATGAACATATGGGTACTCGTTAATAAATATTTGTATCTGATTATATTGACAGTTTTTGACGTATGTTACAATTGCATTGATCATTCGTTTCATTTCAGGAATATAAGTATAATGTTGCTTAATTGCATGCACATATGCACTGTCTGCAGATTCCAAGTATACAAAAAAAACTTAATTTGTATACATTCAAACGGAAAACAATCAAGCATTGTTCAGATGCATTTGACATCCTTACACATTACAATATGTCTTCGTAAGACAATGTAACACAATAGAAAAAGATTGGATGTCTTAAATGATACTAACGTGTTCCATGTAAGAGATGCATATGAAACACCATCTATCTGCAATACATGTAAAACTAACGTGTATTCTTGGTATTCATTGTTGCCGTCAATTTTGAGTTGTTAATATATGTCTAAAATACGTATAATATACGCAATCAATGCCTTGTTGATCAGAGCCCTTAAATATTATACCATGCATAAACTTGTTTCCTTGGAATTTTAACGTCAACTGAATATAAATAATGTCGGGTCATAAATAATGAAAATAATACAAAAAGAACATAACATATATTCACCTATATATTTATGAGACAGTTTACCGAATCCTGTGACAATAGCACGAATGGCGATCAAAATAGATTAACGCGCAAGCTATAATATATCACTGCGTTCAATGTCGGGCAGTATGATCATGGGATTTGGCAACTTTAACACATATTTATCTTATTTGAAGTTGTGGATTTGTTTGAACATGCACGTTTGCCATACTTCTCCGAAAGCCCAACATTTACGAAAATCGCATCTTTATTTTAAAACACAACATGGTGTCCGATTCGGAGACAGTTAAACAGATAAAACGGCACATTTTTGTTGCAACAACAGTCTCACATAAATACCATTGCATATATACTTTCAAAATGAAAGGATACAACACTAAATCAAACAAATGACGTGCAACACATACTTGCTTTGCTACTGATAAATAGTACAATTAAGGTTTTCCATCTGTCCGCCCTGTCTGTATAGCTATCCTTCCGCAGCATGTCCGTCCATCAGTACTTGTTTAAGCGCGCAATTTCTTTAACAAAAAGGATGTGGATGATACTGTCGAAGAATAACTTTCAATTAAAATGTATCAATGGGGTTTTGTCCGATAAAATATGGTGCCATTTGATTTCATTAGCATAATCAGTGCATGAATAGTATACGAGTTCACTCAAGTATATAGAATAAATCATAATTAATGGTAGGGATTGTGTAGGAACAAATAAGTAAATAAATACAATCACATCCCGATTAGTAATATGAATATAATTAGTACATTGTTATCACGCAAGTACACATTTGCTGTGAACATGATTATTTCAATAGATGGAATGCACACACGATATAAAACACAAGATTGTAAGGCATTTCATAAGATATTACCACACAGTTTTTCATCCATTAATAAAATTGTATTGATTTAGAACTATGGATGGAAACGTATGGTGGTCACTTTGATAACAAAGTATAATACTAATTCAATTCACGCGTCTGTGAGAATGGGGATGCTTCCAATCTTATCCCACTTGACCAGATTGTCTCCAAAAGCAGACCTGACACAATCAATATATATCCGTGTCACCAAATAATAATTGATTTTGTGAGTCAGACTGTATTATTATATTTATATCTTTGCTGAATACTTAAAGTCCATGTGGTCAAAACCGAAGTTTTTTAAACTTATTTAACCGGTAAACACGACTTGATTGTGATACATACATTGATGATTTACAATGCATACACATATATCGGTAGATACACAAAATAATCTGAAAATACCACATAGCTGATTACTTTTATATCGTATAAATTGTTGCACGAGTTAAGTAGTGATCAATGGTGTATAGCTGTCAAATATACAGCCTTCATGTGGAATTTGTCACATTGAGAGTGAACAGTTGTAAAATTAAAGAGACCACCATCCACACTTTATCATAGGCATAAAATTCCGTTTTCAAGATCTCCAATTAGTTTTAAACATCAGTGCCTTGTTATTGATATATTCGAAAAATACGTCAAAACAATCTATTAAATTAAACAACACATACGTTCTACTGTAGAACAACTCTCATTGCATTTGTATCAATGTATACCATGATTTAAAAACAACACATTATGTAAAAGTGTTGACAACAGAAATAAAGCTGTTCCGTTAAGATGGTAAGAGCTTTTTTAATGTACGTTCTCTAGCTGCACTTTTTTAGACGGTACTTCGTGGAATTGGAAAGTATGAATCTGTAAATAGACTCCCTTTCTCGGACTTTTGTAATGATTGAAACCAAAGCCAGACAAATGCTTTTATGAGAACATTTTGGTACGGAAACTATCTCTCGTTGTTAAATTATCATGCATCTTGTAATTTTTTAGTCATTAAACGAATTATATTCTCCCACTATCCATTACTTGTGTATGAATGACAGGATGCTAATTGCCTATTAAACACGAGGCATTAATCCCAACTCATAACATGACTAAGAAGATTAACTGCCTTGAAACGGTGGAAATAAATTGGCACGGACTTTATACTAACATTTATTAAGTTTAACATAGTGCATAGTACTAATACTAACGATATTTTGTTTCATGTTTGAATTGTCAACATGTAATTAGTATGCACGGTGTGTTACTTAACAAATAGTTTTTTAATTGGTATTTCATGACAAGCAGATGTTGCAATTACATGTTGCATTCGCTTTCGAAATGCACAAAATAGGTCAGTCACACATAAAACCATCCCGTATCAGGTAATTCAACTCGTGTTTAAGTCAATCATCTGGACATCCGTCACCCAATGTTTGTGTAGATTTCTTTTTTTTTTTTTTCTAAAATAACGTTGAAATGGAAAAATACATAAATAAGAAATGTAAAAGTTTTATAGTATTAGAGTTGTGTAAATAATTGTGGATTTTTTTTTGAAGAATTGTACATAATTGTGTGTAATATTATACTATAAGAAAGTACAAATAATTAAGAACAAACTATGAATTGTACATAAGTGTTTTAGCATTACAATAAAGGAATAAGACACTTGCACATGAATGAGATTCTAGAGACGTTCACATTCATCAGAATACTTGAATATTTTTACATTGTTTTATAAGATCTTAGTTATAAAAACGAAAAAAGAAAAGAAGAGTCAATTCGTGGGATAAACAATAAAAATACAAAAAATAAAATAATGTTAATATGTATTATCATCATCATCATTGCTTGTTTAGTGTATATATTGTTGGTCTTGTGAAATGTGTGTTAAAGGTCCTGTGAATTTGAAGTCAGAATTTAGTGTGCTCTGCCGCCTGACGTCTGCAGTAAAAAATGTATTAGTATATGCACATTAAATTTATAATATAAGTGTTCCTTATAGTTTAATGGATGAACGGGTATACGATTAATCGGCTACCCGTTACTTAAGGTTACATAGAGAATTAATGGTGTAAGAATGCTATTACATTATATTTATATGGGCGTGACTGACAAATCGGCGTTCGGACATATCTCATTCGGGGTTCTAATCAAAACCTTGCATCCTCACGATTTAGAGAATAATTAATTGTCAGCCATCGAGTTCCCACAACACACATTTCATTTACACGACACTTATTTAAGGCAAATAACCAAACTTGCTACAATACTCGACGTAACATACAACGCAACACTTAACATACAAAAATACTTATTTCATATAAGGTCCACTGGTTTTATATTTTTTAATGTCAACTTATAAAACATAACTGTTCTTTCTAAACAGCTGCATTTTACAATGCTCGCGACTATAAGTGAATACATGCAAAATGTATAGACATATTTACTTTTTAAAATTGTCGTTATTGGTTTTTAATTATGAACGGCAAATAACGGGACATATGTTTTGCAATTAATACAATATTTAAAACACACATTAGAAAGCAAGTTGGTCTTTAACGTTAGTAATAATTGGCTAAAATAAATTATGTGAAACATTTGTAACGTTATAAGTACACTAGAACAATATAGTGCCAATACAACTGTGCATCAAAACACATCGTAAACTAAACAAAAACGACTTTAGATTGCATATAATTGGTTCGTCATTATCATAAGTTTAAACATAGTTAAGCTTGATTGTATACAAAGGTGTATTGAGAGTGTTTCCTTTGTGGTGCCTCTTGGGGAGATATTTAGAACGCTTTAACATGAAGGGTCGAACCCGTTACCTACATCCGGTCGCTGGGCGGTCACCATATACATTATGCCAAGGCGACTAAGCTCTTGTTGCAAGTAAACGTATCAGGTATGTAAGTGTATGTTTTGTAATTGCGCAAAATTGCACTAATCATTTAGCAATGACTCGTCAATTATCGTATTAAATAATTCCCATATACGCTGATTGTATCACAACACGTTCAATGTTTAAAAACTATCACATACATAAATTAAACGCGTACATAATACTATAGCACCCATAAGAAAGTGTTATATCCTTCCTTTCCAAAACTTCGTAATAGTACTTACCCCATGCGACCGACAGTTCGATCGCTATTAACCTGTTATGTCTTATATTACCGCAAAACAATGTCTTTTCATATGTTGGTATGACAGCCATCGAGAAAATGCAGTCTCTTTCCTAGGTCGAAATTTATTTCTCATGACTTTGCTGAGGCAAAAACGCAAATCTGGTCAATGCAAATGTGGTATTATGATCTTCCTGTACTCGCGTTGTTTTTCAGGGATGGTTTGTTTCTCAAAGCAAGATCAATTATGTGCATCTGTCTAGACACAATCTGTATCGCAATTTGTATCGCATTTCTCTAAGTCAATTGTTTGGCTTGCAATTNACAGGTAGTTTTAATTTAAATCAAGAACATTTAATTGGTAAAGCTCTTAAAGCATTGAATACATTGTTTTGTAAATGTCAAGAATTTGATTTAAAGCCAAAAATTCTTTGTCAGTTATTTGATGCATTCGTCGGGTCTATTTTAGGTTATTCATCAGAAGTTTGGGGTTTTACGAAATCTAAGGAATTGGAAAGGATACATTTGAAGTTCTGTAAAAGGCTTTTAAGAGTTAAAACTAATACATGTAATGCATGTGTTTATGGTGAGTTAGGAAGATATCCTCTTTTTATACATAGATACATGCGAATCGTACAATATTGGTTTAAAATAGCAGCCTCGGATAACATAATTATTAAAACTGTATACAATATTGGAGTTTCAGATTACGCCAGAGGCTGCCGAAATTGGATTTATAACATCAAGAAATTATTGGATGATTACGGTTTCAGTTATGTCTTTAACAGTGTTCATGATATTGATTTTAAATTTTTTAAACCCATTATAAAGTCCAGAATTATAGATTCATATAAACAAAATTGGCACCGTACACTAGAAGATAGTTCAATGTTAGACATTTATAGAACATTTAAGTCAAATCTCGAATATGAGATTTACCTAGACTTAGTTCCGAAACATTTAAGGTTTTATTTATGCCGATTAAGATTATCTGTACACCCCCTTCGTATACAGACTGGTAGATATAATGGAAACACTATTGCCAGGCAAGAAAGATATTGTCTTTGTTGCAATACCACGGATATTGAGGACGAATTTCATTTTGTATGTATTTGTTCAACATTTGTTGATTTAAGAAAGAAATACATTAAAAAATATTACTATAATAATCCATCTGTTATTAAGTATGTACAATTGCTACAATCAGCCAATAGGTCTGAATTAATAAAACTGTGTTTATTTGTTAAGGAATCATTGAGTATTAGATTGAATTTGTTAAATCGTATAACATAATTTTCTAATTGTTCATCCTCTGTACTTCTGTATATATTTGTTTTGTAAATATTCTTGTTTGTTGACACTTGTTTTCTGTGCATATACATGTTGACATATATTAATTCAAACCACATGTGATGTTGACGATGTACATTGTGCAAGTAAAATAAAATGTCTGTCTGTCTGTCTGTCTGTCTGTTATATCAACTGTATATAGCCTATAAGTTTTTAAGTGTTATTGTGGAGTAACTCGAAACTTCTCAGACCCAACAACAAGTCTATTTAAAAGCAGGACTGTGAATTGTATATATAATCGTTTCAATATTCAAGATGTTATGGCGATATACGAAACAACATCATTAAAACAAGCAATTACGTTTTACTGCAACAGAGCTTAATACTATTTATTCAACATAAAACAACATGAAATATGACATACATTGAAAGATATATGCCACTCATAATTACTAGTAAAGAGTTTCAATATACATGTTAATATTGTTCTATTTGCATCATGTGAAGGTGTTTTTAAAGTTTTCTTTATTATAAAATTCATCAATTATGTCATTTAATGTTCAAGAAAATACTTTCCAAGTAAAATAACATTTGCATTAGATGTAACTAGTTTTACAAACTTCGCATTTTATAGGGTTTTGTAATTGATTCAATGCACCTCTTACACTTTCAAACGTTCATGAAAATATCACACACTAGCACACCATTGATATTTATATATACATTTTTGTCATCTAGATTTTCAAGATTGATAACATAATGTATTATTTGTATAATACAGTTTTTTGAAGGCCTTATAAAATAAATACTACGACTATTTTATAGTTTTGTTTTGTGACAGTGATGGGGTTTAGTCCAACGTAACTCTGATGCTTATGACTTCAAATACAAGCGTAACGTATTATAAGTCAAATGTATATGAATAGCATGTTGTATGCAATTCATTCTTCACGGTGTACAGCCATGAAACGACTACAAACACACATATTTTTGTTATGCGGATTAAGAATTTATAGAAACATGACGTTATATAAACAACTCGTAGAGAAACTTTGAAAGCGATTCAAACCACTGACCTTTTTATTAAACAGCATTATGGTTACCATTAACTTTTGATTGATATGTCTTTGATTTATTGCAAATTGTATACAATTTTGAATATGGAGTATCATGGTTCATCGTTCATTCTTTCGAAGTTGATTGTACTCCAATGATTCAATAACGTGCTTATATATACGAATAAATATATCTTAAACAGAAACTGACATACGCTCGAATATTGTATTAATTATTTTCAGCTTACATATTACTTGATTTAAGCTTCGAAATAAACGTTTGTATCGTGCAAGTGTATGATGTTGAATATTGAACGCGTGTTTCAATGTAATTATTAGACTGATAATTGTATAAAGAGTAACGTTTTGTTATGGAAAGTTTAGTTCCACATCGACGCGTTCTAGGCTATCGCCAATTTGCAAGAAAGTCTGAAACCGCCTGTTATTCCGGATGCTCTGGTATTGCATACAACGTAAAACTTAATTCAGCGTTCGTCTCTATCCAACTGTATTTCAGAGTTCGTCCGTACGGTGGAACTTAAATGTCGACACTCTTCAGGCAAGATTGTCTTGTCAAAACATAGTCGCCTGATTATGAAAGGCCTACTCGCATTAGTCTTTTAATCGTCAATACGTACAGTTATTAATGCTTTTATATAAACAGACAGGTGAACTGAGTAGATTGGCCGTGTTATGCGGGTATGGAATGTTCACTGTCCGTTCAAGTATATGTCAATCAATCGTCTTCATACAAACGTCACACACTGCATCGTCTGTGAATAGTACAAACAGTCCATGACTTGAATCTAAACAATATTAACAAGAAAGGTCTTTAAAAATAATTGACGTTGAAATTAATACTTATTTTTTTTCCTTCATATACAAGCGCATGAAAAAGAGTACGTGTTACGCGTCTTCTCCTATCCCGTATTTTCGCTCCCTAATTATGAGGTGAAATTCCCGCACACCAGATTGTTTTGACGACATGATAAATATTTAAATTTGAGATTAATTCCATTGTTATTTAAAAGTGCAATTTTAAGGGTTTTAAAGGTTCAAATAGTTTTAAAAGAAACCTTTCAAGTACAAAATCAATCTCTAGTTATCTATGTGGTCTACTCTTATCAAGATGCTTACACAATTTAAACGCTATAACACGTTATTATTATTCCTTTACGCCGCTTTTCAAACCGCAGCCACAAGAAAGCATAGCTAGACGCGATTTTATTATTCCTGATCACATGCAGTTATTGATATGAATATATAACATAAAACAATATGAAAGGATGCTGGATTAGCAACGTGGTACGCATAAACACCAGAATAACCGACGCGATGTAAGCCTTTGCAGTAAGCAAATCGGAGCCACCAATCACGAAAGTATCAACATAGACGGAAAAACAACAAACCAAGTCATCAACTTCACAGCAACAGGAACAAATTCAACCCGGGCAACACTTACTTCAAATGGGCAGCGCAGTAGGTCACTGGTCAAACAACACCTGAAGTGTAACTTGGACAATTGATCAACGTCATGTTATGTTGTTCCAGTAAATTGTGATTGACATTTACATTATTTAACATTACCATCACTTATTTACAGATATACACGATATTGTTAGATAGCTTGTAGTTCAGAAATCGATCTTTCTAAAGATTTTAAATCATACAATATAAAATCTTTTTTAATAAAAATTAGGTTGAGGTACATGTGTATGTGTAGCATAACGGTTATAAAACGGTTATACAAGAAATATATTCAACAGTATGTGTAACAAAATAAATTAATAATTCAATAGTATAATTATGCAACAAAATAAAAGTTATACACAAGTAACTTTGAAATAACAGTAGTAAATAAGTTTGATAACACATAAAATATATTTTGCATATAGAGATTTATTAAATTACAAAATCAGGCAATTATCATTTCCCAGATGGCACATACTTAAGGAAAACAAGATAGAAAATCGTGATACACAAAGACAAAAAAAAAACAATTAAGGATATTGTAAACACTGTGGGCTAGACGGTTCAAATGTAATCTAAAAGCGAAAAGCAATTTGGACCCGTCAAGCTAAGCACAAACACACGAGCACAAGTGATATAACATTTCAACTATCAAAGAAAACAGACAACATACAATTAAACAATAATACAGAAGTGACAGGCGTATAGTACACATGTTATGGCATGTACATTGAAAACTATATAAAGCATGTACAGAAATTGGATATCACCGTTCCTCATTTAAAATTCAGGCTTTTTACTTTCTTACTTTTGGGCATATTTTGAGTTTATTTAGAATTACTTTGTATTGTTTACTTTCTGTTAAAAATTTGTAACATCGATATTAAAGAAATTAAACTTAATACAATGACTTTGTTGTAAATTGATAGTGTAATAGTAGAGTTACGTTAAGTACGTCAATATACTATGCACTTTGTAACTGCATTTGCTATGTTATGTGAATACATTTCATGGACTATTTAGAGCTTACGTTAATGACATATATATCGTAACTTGAGTAATATATTTGAACATATGAAAATCTACAGAGATATTCTTGATGACAACAGCTGGTATTTTATTTAAGACAACTCGTCATTAACATATACAATACAATACATGAAATACGAAATTTGATATACAATCATTATTAAAGCTAGGATCAGCTTCTTATACGGTCAGTGCAAAGCCCTGAAATTTTAAGCTGGTTGATGCTAAGTCTACCAACACACTAAGCATAAAATGAATATCTAAACACACAAGTGTAAATATACATGAACCCCGTAGCAATCAAATGAAAATACAATAACATATCAATATCTTGATTCGATTCGATTTAATTCCAATTTAATTATTCAATTGTTAAGATAGACCAGAGCAACATAATAACAACATGTTTAGGTTAGGTAAGATGAAATAAAGCAAGTAAAAGTATCAACTAAGTCACTTCTCAAGATTTCTATACCTAGCATCATTTATAACAAATTACAGATCATCTAACAAAGAAGTCGTAAAACAGAGTGTAAACTGCTTCAGTTCGCAGCGTTGCTGTATATGGACATTGTGCATATTCTTAAAATCATAGAAGCAGTTATCGTGTATATAACACATGTATATATTATATTAGAAGAGAACTCTTAAAAACATAAGCAGACACTAGCAAAACAGCGTACATGGACGCACTATCTGAAAATATTTCACACATTGTTCTAATCTGTTCATACGGAACAGTTAACACGAAGGTTTTGTCCAATAAATTAAACAAATAAAGTTATTTTACATGCACTAGCGAATCAATAGGGAAACATAGTGTAATCGCACTTTTCCTTGCACTGTTAGAGGCAATGTAAACAACTGAACAAAACGAACACATTTATTTCTTGACTTATACACACTATTTTCCAATTCAATGCTGTTTTCATACATGTCGACCCGGTCAAAACTGACGCATTACCATTTTTTCCAAGTAAATTGGCACGGTGTATCTCATCACAGATAGTAGAATATGTGCTACTGTTTCATTCGTTCAACTCTCTTGTGTACGGTATGGCCTGTAAATCGAACATAATCAGATACAATATCTAGACCTTTCTCAATTCAATAGACTATGCATTCTTAAGATGGACGTGAAATCAATGCACAGGGCGCATTCATATTGTCATGATTAAACGTTTGTGTAAATTAAATGTAAAATGTCGAATTTGATCTAGTGAAAAACTGCGCAGCACCAAATAATATGGCGTAATTACATTCTGCAAAAAAAGGCCATCATTGCAAATGACATTTTACTGGGCAGCACCAAATAATATGGCGAATGTATATTCTGCGAACAGAGGCAATCCTTTTAAATGACATGAACTACTGCGCAGCATATTAGCAAAAGCAAACAATATACTTCAATTATGTTTACTGACAAAACAAATGAATTAATATTGTGTCGGAATTCATATCGTTGAGTATGCTCTCGATTGGAAATTTATTGTTAAGGATTCTATACATTTAAACATCGAACCTTTTTAGGTAAAGTAATATTTCCGCAAAACGATGTAACATCCATATATGCCGTTAACGTTATTTCCTGTGTCTAGTAAACAATATGTTGCAGCCAAAACGATAGTTGCTAAGGTCAATCGAACATTTGTGTTAACATAAACCTGTAGTCCGGATAATACTATGCAACAGAAACAGAAAACCGTGTAACTGGTACACAATCAATGACATGATACACGTTTCCTGAATACCATACTTATGTAACATTATATGGTGTATACTACTTTGCCCGCATTTAACTCGTTAAATAACAAAACGAGTCCTGAACACATATATGGCAAGTGCTGATTCAACCAAACGAGGTAACGTATAAAAATGTGTGTCAAGTAGACAATGTTTGTCGAGGCATGGCTTTATTTGATTAAGATTTTTATTGTTACTACTAGCATGATACGGACATCTTGTGTCAATAACATATGTGTTCAAATAGGTAGTTATAATCACATTCCAAAATATATCAACTTGTCATAATCATTCACTATGAATGAAGAAACAACAGATTGATCTTAACACCACATTGCGCTGTCGATAGTCATAACTGTGTCAGGGACTTATAGTTCTGTCTTCAAAAGTTGCCCGACAATGTTTTTTGTTGCTGTATTTTTCAATTAATCAAGGAACAAACAACAATTATATACAGTATATTTGATAACAAATAAAGTGTATCTCTTCAACATAAAATGGTAAGACATTCTGCGCATAATAATGTCTTTAGACAATTAAATGTGAATCTTTCCCTAAATTACCATTTCGTAAAGCCTTATTTAAAATTCATTTCAACGTTTTGCGCTGTATTATTTAAAAAAAAACATGTCTGTTCAGCTTTAATTACTGACTAGTGTTTCTGTAGTTGAATGCACAGGTGTATTTCCCGAGCTAATGTTTTTATGAAGACATGTTGTTAATATGTATGTATGGTTAACTGGTCCTGTAAGGTAATTTTACCTTGATGTTAATGTGCATTTAAACTAAAAATACCTCAGGTGTCTTTTTCATAAAACATGCACTGCATGCACCGATAATTAACTGTTCTCATTTGATTGAGACACTGTCTGCAAAGCATACATCATCGGACGTTTCGTACCTTTGAACACAGAGTAATTTCGCATGGTGGGGCAACCTGTCGGGATCAAACGATTGCGTTATAGTACCTTGTTCCAGGTCTTTCGGTTCCAGTGGAGGCATATCCAAATTGATCCCATACAAACAGAACAGTTCAACCGTGTGGCTGTCTTTTTGTTGCGCCCAGTGGTTTAATGGACATACAACAACTTACATAGAGAAGAAGCAGGGAATCTGTATGTTCCGTTTCTACGATAATAATCCATAAGAAAGTGTTATATCCTTCCTTTCCGAAACTTCGTAATATTACTTACCCCATGCGACCGACAGTGTGATCGCTATAAACCTGATATGTCTTGTATGACCGCAAAACAATATCGTGTCATATGTTGGTATGACAGCCATCGGGGAAATGCAGTCTCTTTCCTACGTTTAAATTTATTTCTTATGACTTTGCTGAGGCAAGAACGCAAATCTGGTCAAAGCCAATTTGGTAATATGATCTTCCTGTACTCGCGTTGTCTTTCAGGGATGGTTTGTTTCTCCAAGCAAGATCAACTAGGTGCATCTGTATAGACACAATCTGTATCGCAATTTGTATCGCATTTCCCTAAGGCAATTGTTTGGCTAGCAATTTGTGAATGTATGTCTCTTGACTACTTTTTCTTAAGAAAGTGGTAGACTGGCTTGTTACAAATACATGCCGACTGGTGTTATGTGTGTTCTTTCATCAGGCATTACTTTAATTTATCCCACTGGGAAAACAGCTTTATAAATATAAAGTTGCTTGTTGTATTTTAGTAGATTTATCTTTAATTTAATCCATAATTAGTCGTATTCGACACAAATACACTACTAATATACAATAAGTTATTCGTGTTTCTTGATTAGAAGATTTCCCTGTGTCGGTAAGGATGGATATGCACCGGATATTGAGGATTTGCTTAAGTTTTTGTTAATCTTCATTCAAATGCATGTGTGTCTTCGAAGACGTCAATTCTGACTATTTTTAATTGTTTACCCGACGAGATTCATGATTGCAAACTAATATTCCTGGGTAAATTGTGTGGTCGACAGATTCACGTTTTTTTTGTAACATAATGCAAACTAATAATGGCATACACTTAGTGAAACCCCATTGAAGAATATAATACAATCAATATATTTAATTTAAAAAAAAAATACGATGTAACTGTTAGGGTATGAACTTGTCTTCAATAGAGCTTCAATAATTTTATGTTATATTTATTCATATTAATAAGATGTGGTTCTTGACAAATGGCAAACTTTCAATACATTGTTTTAAACATGTTTAGTTCTCTAACGGCTATGTCCATGTTCATATAACACATCCACACATATGTATAGACAGTCCGCAATTGCGGCGTCAATAAACACAATCGGTGAATATTATGCATTTGATCTATTGCATTCATTTTGCAATGCAGTACGAATTTTCATTTGATTTATAAAACTGATATTGCACAGCATACTATAATACTATTGTGTTTTTTTTAAATCAAGTTCAAATTTTGTTTTTAACAACTATGGCGACAGACGTAAGAAAACTTCCAAATTGTATGATGCATATTGGAATGTTGCTCTACTACGTATGTGTAATATAAATAATATTGAACAAACATCCGAGTGTATTGTCTATGTAAAACTTTTATATAAGTGTGATACAAAAATAATTATTTAATAGCTATACATAGTATGTGTCAAAATAATATTGCATGGATTTGCTTTCTGACAAGCTGCGATAAAATACCAGATTTAAGTAATATAAAAACAGAACACTTTCTTTGTATGATGTATAACAATGAGCGACAAACGCGTTTTATAAGTTATTCAAAAACGCTCGCCTTTGTGTACGTATGATATAAATTAAGAACTGCTGTAGGAGCTTAATTGAATATAATAATACTGACCAGGCTAACCGGAAGAAAACAAGTTTCCACCCTATTAAATGCATTGTTTAAATAAAATAAATTGGTAGATTTGTTGAGCATGCATTCACGAATTTATTTTACATTGAGCCTCTGTGAAAAGGGGGTTAAATGCATGTGCATAAAGTTTCGTCCCAGATTAGCCTATGCAGTCCGCAGTGCAGTCCGCACAGGTTAATCAAGGACAAAACTTTTCGCCTAAACTGTGCGGACTTCACAGGCTAATCTGGGACAACACTTTACGCACACGACATGCTGGGCTCAATTGTAAAACCAATTAAATAAATACCGAAAGGATGTATTGGCATGTCAAATTTGCTATTCTTTATGAATTTGACGTGGAGAATATACACACGTGCATATAATTGGACAAATTCCGATTATCAATTATCAGATTTCCCTTTGGTTTAAAACAAGAAAGTATATTACGCTAATAGCTTATGCACGTATGCATATGGTTATTCTTGCTTATAGATTTTATGCAGGACTGATTTATAGGTAAGCGAGCAATCATCAAAGAACAATCAATCTATTTATAAAACGTTCAGTAATTTAATGTTAAGTATGAACCGGATGAATGCATTTACTTTTTGAAGTTTAAAATTATTTCTTCAAAGGGAAGTATTTTATTGTGTAGTTTTAACTCTTTATCATATTATTCACCATGCACAGATACAGGTTAGACATTGGCTTCCCTTTAGAACAGTTGTTATCTGTCTTCTCCCACTTGGTTTATCTTTCAGAAATAATTATTGTTAAAGTTCGTATTCCTTTTGGTTTCATATACTCGTGCCTCATAAAGTTCTTGCGTTGTTGCTCTGGTATGTATGTAAACAAGTGAGTAGATAAATGGTAATTTAATTATACTGCATTTATTTATTGTTTTTTATTCATTATGTTTATGTTATACGGTTAATTTGTTTGTACACTTTATTGAACGTTCTAAGGCGTAGACCGCATTTGTGTGCATGTATGTTCGTTTTTTATGTACGTTTATGTCTTGTCGAGTGCATTTGTTTTGTATCTGGTTTTGCTGTTTGGCAATCGGTTTCGTTCCATTAATTAATGATAGCATTGTCAAAAAGGGCTCTCACCCGATGGTGCAGCTGAAGTTTCATTCCATGTGCATTTGTTGACAAAACTTCTAAAAATGTGTCTTTCGTGAACAGTATTTTGTGTTGCTTGCATACTTGGCCTTCATTATTTATATCCGTAAGTCTATACAGACTTTTAACCATCCAAACGTTTGACGCTTGCTCAAATTTACGTAGAAGTATATCTATGTTTAGTTTAAAATCATACAAATACATTCAATATATTGCAGGCTAATAGTGATCTTCTTGTCCGTTATTACTGCATGCAAATTCATCATACGAAAGGTCCGGAGCCTTAAAGCCTTAATCACACATGCTATTCCAGGCATGTGAAAAACTGTTAAAAGCAACTAAACCTGCAAGCTACCAGCTGACACAATAAAATCACCCTTATGTTTTTTTGCACTAAACATATGTTGCACGTTTTTCGCAGACAAAGACACAATTTGTCCCAAAAGTACGTGTACATATCAAGCAAAATCAAATCACATAACAAACAAGTATAAATAATTATACATAAATATTGATCATACGAGCCGTGAGTCAATTATTAACCAGAGTGTTCAACCCACTGTATTCCGTGTGAATTTTCCGACGCAACATTTGATTTGTTTTCTCAAAGTGGGCCGCATTAATCATATCAAAGGCAGTTTCCACAACCAGATTATAAGCCGGAACATAGGCGCACAATAGACGTTATGCTGTCAGAGGTTAGAGAAAACATCGCAGATTGATATGGGTGCTTATGTTTCGAACCTTGAAATGACTGCTTCTTGACGTCTAAATACAGGTGAACAATTGTTTTCGGAGGGACATACTCTATCCTTGACCTATAGACAGTGGCCCGTTATTCTTAGCTCAGGTGAAATATACATTTTATTTCTTCGTAGTTGATCTTAACAGACCGATGTAGCGATGTGACCGCTAAGTCAGGTTGGAGCGTATGTTTTATTCTTAATGTGCCAGGTGTTGGAATCTGTCTTTAGCTTATATATTTGTAAGTAATTTTTTAGTTCAATATATATAC
>VMBQ01001925.1:391327-428540 GCA_007657795.1 Dreissena rostriformis | reverse complement strand
GTTTATGTTTTGATGTCATTTTATGCCGGCGAATTAAATTCGGTCGGTGTTGTATTGTTGTCGATTCAGCATGCAAAACATTTTGTTCCTCTCTCAATCATAATGATTGCTTAATTTAATTGTCCCGCGTACGTTATGCTTCCAATCAAAGACACGGTACAGTTCAACAGTTGCACGTTGGTCGTCCTAATTGACAATGACATATGTGGGCTGTAAGAATGCAATTCACAATACAAATGTGACTCCAATTTATCATACATGGATTTAAATACGTGTAGTCTCAGTAAGTGTAATCTGAAGAGTACCCTGGGTGATACCGCTGTTAAAACGGTACACTACAATCAATTAGTATGTATATGTCTAGTTCATATTCATCGGAAAGACGAGTGACAGAAGACTTTTATCAGTTCAGTGGTCCCGTCCAGAAAAAGGCTTAGCAAGATGTACAACTGTCTTCTGAATGATCAAGTTAAAATCTGCCCAAATATTGCGACGTCCATAAATGAGAAATGACCTTTAATTATGACCTTGACATTTGAGCTTGGGATACAGGTATTACAGTTCCATATTCGAAACGAACACGACAAACAGATGCACTGTACTAAAACGGCCTTTATACAAGCTCCTTATTAGACTGCGAGAATGCGCATCTGTTCCGGATTTACTGTGGTCGCATATGGCATATTGTTTAATTATATTAAACAATTTAGGTTTTAAGGTAGCTTAACACATATCTTGTGCCGTTTGAAAATGATGATAATGAATCAATGAAGACATGTATACTTTATTATGTTATAAGTATTTATTCATTTTTATTAAGGGCGGCACTGTTTGGAAAAGCTATACACGTTATTATACGATATTGAAATCCAGCAATGTTTATAGCGATTGGATTTGTATTTGAATTTGGGCTAAATGTGAGTATATCATTAATACTATTCTCGAATAATCCAGTGAATTAGTCGGCATTTGTGATTTAATACATATATCGATCTTATAATGACACAATTAACTTCTGTTTAATTCGTTTCCTGAGCATACGCTAACATACTATAATAATGAACCGTTGTCATTATTTAACTGCAAGAAGCTTATGAGTGTCGAGCATATGTATTTTTCTTTTCTTTAAAATGGTGAACATAGGACTCATTTAAAACATCGGTCTGTATTTCCAAAACGGGAATGTCTCAAGTCCAGGATAGTATCGCAGTTTCCTTTCGTGCATTTTAGTAATTCAACTATGGTAAAAATGGGGCCTCTTTACATTCAACAAGGTATAGGACGTAGAAGGAAATTTTTAAATAAAAATATGAAATCGAACAATATTTTTTCACTTTAAGCAGAGAGCTGTTTGAATATAATTTGGTAAAAACACTTTTAAAGGACGAGATTCTTTGTTAATGTTAGAAACTTTGCACAGTATTCATTCAAATATATAATATTGCGGGGATAAAATGCTCAGAAACATTGACTGCAACTCCAGTAACGCCTCTGTTAACCGCGTCTTTTGAAAATCCTTATTTGTACTCACAAAGGAAACAAAATTGTCCATATGTACGTAAATATTAAAATAATATGAACCAATTGTGCCTTCCGGAAATGCGCAGGTGAAATACAAAAAAAAGATGCGAGCAGGCGTAAAAAAAAGATAAAAACACCGAGGTCAGAATAACGTGTGTACTTAAATCGGATGCATACGAAAATAAATCTTCATAGCCCATATGAACGTAAGTAATTGAATTATGGGACCTAATTGTGCTCTCCGGAGGTGCGCAGGTGCATTACAAGAAAAATGCGAGTAGGCGTAAGAAAAAAATAAAAAAAATCAGTTGTACAAGAACGAGGTCAGAATGAGGTTTGTACGGAAATCGGATGCATACGAAAAGAAAACCAATCGTCCAGATACACTTAAGTAATTTAATAATTTGCTCGTATTGTTCTTTCATGAAGGTCAGATAACGCATTGCACAAGAAGCAGGTTCATACGAACTGCTGATTAACAGTATTAAGTGATTTAAAACCCATGTATTCAAATTGCCGAGGACTCTAATATACACTCTTGATCTCGCATTCTCGACAAAGTTTTCGCTATTGGTTTAACATTTAAACAAATGTAATCTAAAATCGCCTTAATTAAAGATTGAACTGAAATATCAACACGCATAATATACGTTTTAGATATTCAAAAATACACAATGTAGCTTAATCGAACAAAACAAGTACACTGCCAGCGGAGTTAAAAATAATTCGTGTTGAAACACAAATTCCGATTTCATGATAACGCCTTACACAACGATACAGGGCCGAACGACAACATACAATCAACATGATGGTTTTGTCTATTGCAAGAAAGATAAACAACAAATAACGCCATATAAATACATACAATGTATCAAACACTTGAAACGTATTTGGACGCAACTATGTTCATTAATGTATCTCATTGTGAGGCGTCTTTACACTTTAATTTTCATTAAAAGACCTGACGTGGGCACATGTTTTAATTACAATCAAATCATTTGAAGTAGAATGTGTTTCTCTTAAATCTTGATACAATGGGGAATCACAGTAAGAAAGTGAAACTCGGTATAACAGTACAGATGAAAATAGTACGTATTATTTAGTGCAAATATGTCAACAATTATTTCCTTCTGATAATAGTTTATGGCCATAAACTACTAAATTGCCAAACCACATTTAAATTGAGCAATTAACGTCTGAATTGGAATCCATATAACTGCATTCATCAGTTCTCTTATTTTTCAGAGCACTTTCAAACTGTCTTTGCACACTGTTTTGCATAATGTTCATCGTTTTAAAAATGGTTCCCGATTACAGGCACTAAACGAAACGGTCCGACATCGATGACGGGCTCAAACATGTAAACTTATATATGTATGCCTTGTTACAATATTAAATGTTGTATTTAGTTTGATTTTGTAATGGACCCTTATTTAGCACTGTTTGTTTTTGTATTCAGTATTATTTTTAGTAATTTGTAACAAACGATGTGAGATTAATTATGGTGTATGTGGCATTAGGCAAGCGATCGGCGACTGCTTTCTTTTAGAATATCTAATGAGTATGCTAATTGTAGCAAATTGACCCATGTCAGTGTAGTGAAGGACATTGTGTCTGGCTAAGAAATTGGATATTGATCATTTCAGGCTAGTCATATCGTTAAAGTGATATTAGACGCATTTTTCACTGTTGAATTGATCTGAAAGGAATTAACAGGTCACACGAGTAGGTAAAATATGGTAACTGACCAATTATCTGCAACTCATCTTGCTTCCAGTTGTTTATAACAAATATATATTAAATTCAATATTTTACGTGACTAACCCAGTCCTCTAAGTTAAGACGAGCGGAACTGCCGCTTATATCACTCCCGCTGAACTACGTTACAATGAGAGGTGCGTCTGTATTACAACGCGATAAGGCGTCATAACTACAACGGTTACAGCGTCTTAACAGTTAAAGACATACACACGCGTTTATACAGGTAAATTCTTTGTTTAAACTTACACGTTTTATTTTATTTTATGAGTTGTCTGTACAGGTCTGTACAACTTTCATTGTATCGATAACCTAGGAATACATTACATGGCAAGCTAAGAAAGAGGAACACAATATCCGTATTTAAATTAACATTGGCGTATACACTTACAAAAACTATTCAAAATTACCGTTATTTACCATTTATTTTAACAACGTCCCGTATCTTCAATAAACTGTGGAAAGACGCCGTAACCGTTGTAGTTATGACGCCGTATCGCATTGTCGTACAAACGCACCTCTCATTGTAACGTAGTTCAGCCGGAGTGTATATAGTCCCAGATTTAAAACTTACCAACTTTACGTCAAAAACGAAAGTACGGTTGATATTCAAATGCATGATTTTTCTCTTTCGGGATATTGTTTTAGTATGTTGATGTTGCATAATCAAATATAAGTGTATATGAAGTGAAAACACCAAAAATAAACAACGGTTGCGATAGACACCTTTATACTGTTAGATGCGTATAATATCACTTTAAAGTCAAAAGTAAAATCCGATCGACGAAACTGTTATAAGCTATATATGATATCTGTACCTAATAGGACATGAACACTGAACTATTCATATCTTCGCCAATTTGATTATCTTAAATAAAATATGTTAAGAAATGTGTTTCCAACATAAAATCTCTGTCAGGTTTCATGTTATACACATCTTCGCGTGTGCTGATATAATTGTATTTTGCCGAGTGCGTGCTGAGGCTAGCATGTAACAACAAACAGTTTATTAATACGGCCACAAATTGAAGAATAATATCACGAAACTGTCTTATACGACACGAAAGCGACGAGTTATTAGACAATAAACAGTTCGCATTTTACTTAGCATTTTATACAACTCATGATGTAGCAATAAATGCATCATTAGTGTCGTTACATATCTATTTAACCACGCATTTGTTCTATACAATGGCGTGTCAAATGCTAGGCACTGTATTTCCTCTTTTATGTAATTGATATCTGATATATTCTTATCATGCTTGAAGGATTTTACTTCGGTTAACTCGTATTTCATTTGTGTCAATCTGTGATTTGAGTTTGAACTTTCGGATGTAAAAGTCCCTTGCACAATAGAGAATATATGTCACTTCATAAGACAGTTCAACACTAAATGGATCGTTCATAATAGTGTTTATATAAATCACCTCATTGAGTTTTAGTTGTGCCCAATTATACGCATTGTTGTTTATGTTTGTCATGTTGTATGTCAGTTGGTAACCTGCCATGTTGGACCTAATAGTGCTTATAAGAATGTTCTCCTACTGATACAATTCCAGTTTCATTTTTCTTAATTTGGGTATCATTATTAAATATTCACTTATACATGTTTTTATGTTTGCAAATGTATACATATTTAGTTGCATTGATGACTTGTTATTGTCTGTTCATCGTAAGAAGGTATATAATAAATTTAATATTGATAAATTGTGGTGTCCCGACCACCGCATGAAACTAAGCCATGGGCTAAGAAGTCAAAGGATTTTTAATACACTGTATGGATTTCGAGTAATACATACCTAGACAATGTATATTGGACTTACTTGAAATTATTTCAGGGTAAAATACGTCTTTTCATAATACAGGAAAATAAAGCCAATTTAAGTAGAGAAAAAATGCGAGTGTTCGGTGTTGCTCGATAAGTGCACTGTTAAATGCATGTTAATCATGGTTTTGCGTGAAATATGTAAAACATCCGGATTGTATCAAAATTCATTCTGATATAAACAATTGAAATACATATAATGGTCAAAGTATGTTTGACCAACATAATTTATTTGCAAGATGGAAGCCAAACATACATTTACGCTATTTGATGAACACTATTTGTATCTTATGTGCTAGCCAAGAAAATAAATGAGAGCATCGTAATCGATTCAGTGAAAAGGTGATCATGTATTTTTCGTACTGTAGTGAACATCTGCTGTATTTTAAATACTTCACCACTTTCATTACAACACGTTGACTAATATAGTGTATTCAATGGCTGATCAAGAAAAGTTGTCGTTTGTAAACAAACGGCATTGTGTCGGATTATAATAAGTGAATTATAGTAAATGAAGAGAATTGTCTTTTTTTAAGTGCCTGTTGAAAATACTGGATTACGGTTATATTATGGAGAACAAGCGCACATAATTGTAACAATGAAGTTATGAACTTATATATTTGGTTAGGAAGACAAGTCGTATTGACGTTTAGTACGTTTATAATGTTAACAAGAATAACACACCATAAGCGCAAACACATCCACATCTCTAATAAGTTAGTGTCATGGAGATATCTAGAATATGTTCTGATAATAATTGTGACGTCAGTAACACCACTCTTGCATTAAATTAATATAACGTTACCGTCATCAAATATTATGAGTATTATGTCTACGACGAAGACGTCGTATTCTGGCAGGTGTGTCATACAGCATTATTTAAAAAGACTTGTTTACAAATTTGTTGTCAATATTTTCATTAAATGCCATACATTAATATACATAAAACAATGGAATTTAAGAATTTAAGTATAATCAGACGTAAACCATTTGATATGAAAAAAAAACAACCAAGAGACAATATTTAACCACACTGTGTTAATTTTACTTAATGTTTATCGCCTTAAATGTTCGGCCATTCGAACTATTATATTGCGCCTTGCATTTTATATATTTAATAATGACGCATAACTGAAATTAATTCGATCGTGTTTCATTTAATGATCTGACCATTGTATAACGAGGTTTACTCATAAGCTTAAATGGATTGTCAGTAATGATATACGTCCTTAGAATACTGTTGTTGTTCTTCCTGGTCTGCAATGTTCTAAATTTTTCTAATCTATGACAAGAACAAACAAATAGGTAGTTTGCTTCACTAACATTTCCAAAGTAGTAGGTTATGTAGGCAAGAGTAAACTTGTCTTTATATCTATTGTTGTTTCTGTAAACATGTTTTGTTTTCACCTTAATTCTTGTGTTCATAGACAGCAACCCGTCGCAAGTTCGCAGCATTGCCTTCTTTATACATAACAGTAAGGTTAGCAAGTAAGCTCAGATGAATAACAAAAGGTCAAAAACTCAACCTGGAATAATACTAAAGAGTTGACAAGATAAATTAGAGTATGCAAGCGTAGTCGAAACAAACAACGTTTTATTCTACACACAAATAGTTTGCAATTATCCTTTCATGAATATGTGAATACGTGCCTTTATGACACACGCCATTACTGTATCTTCATTAGACAGCCAGAATTTCCCTCATTTAATATCAACTAACACGCAACTTTTATCAACGATCGTCCCACAACACATAATGTAATATAAATTCTCTGGGATATGAACACATTACATGTGAAAACAAAACCACGCCTACTATCCTCCTGGTAAATGCCAGGAGAACAGTAAAAACATCAAGTGTGTAACCGCAACCTAAATGGCGTTCACGCCAAGAAATACATGTGTTATTTTGTCGGAATTCATCACATTTAATAATGCGCTCTGTGTTGAATTCATTCCTTTGGATTTATATTGATCCTTACTATCACAAACATCATTTTAAACTATAGTAATCTTAATAAAATAAACAGTACCCGATGATATTGTTAATGTAATAGCCATTTTTCTTAAATTCAGAACCTTCACATTCATCTTTCAATCATAAAAGACTCGTAAAATGCTCCGCCGTTATTCTCCAATCGTTTTTTTATGTGCAAGAATTCTGTTTAATGCATATCAAAAACAATGAAAGTATAAGCGTACGTTTTAAAGTATTAATACTAGATTGAATGGTTCGCAGTTATGCTCAACTAAAACGATAGTAAAATTGCGTTAACTAGTCACTGTTATGTAGAATACAGCTACATAATGCCTGTCTGTAGCGTAATTCGCTGTAGTTCGATCATGCGCAACACTCGCACCACAATCCTAAAAAAACTGTTTTAGTATGCTATACCACATCCAACCAACACAAAAAGGTGACTGCATGATTAACTGTTATTTTGGTTTGGAATTTAAGGCTTAATGAAATAATAAAATAATTGTAAGACAATATAGCTTTGCCATCACTAACACTGTGGGTAGATGTGAACAACCCATGCCTGAGTGTGCTACGAAACATATCATTTTATTGCTAAGTGATTAGTGGTTGCTTTTTATGTCGGTATTCCTAAGTAAGAATATATATACACTTGAAAAATACTGTTTAAAACATGTTTAATGATTTAATTGCGAAAGACTATGTAGTTTCTTTGGATTTCTTTCTTTGGTTAACCTCTATCCTTTGCAAAAATGTTACTATTAGATAATGCATGATCAGCACTTTGTTTACGTTGATTTCTAAACATGTCCCATTTTGGCCCTGATTTTTGAAGTACTAAGATGTGTATTTATTTATCTTAAATTACACTTTGACGCAATTAAACGCGTTGTTTAACATATTATAAAATAGTATCAAAATAAGAACCCCAATTAGCACAAACAAACACAATTGTTTTTATGTGGTTGTTTTCATAAACAACTTTAAGATCCGTCGTTTCTGCACCCAGTTAAATGGAATGCGTCAAATATAATGAAATACAAATACTATTATCAAGACCCTTTTAACTAACATAAAACGTTATCATATAATAACTGAAATATTACTGAAACTGATGTATTGGTAAAGTCCTTAAGGCTTACAGACAATTTGAAGATAATTATTATCTTGGTGTTAACTAATAATATACAAGAGACCCCTATTAAACATTGGCAGAATAATTATACAGAAGCAGAACAAACTCATACTGATGTGTTGTTGTATGCATTCTAGTGTCCAAAATGTGTGATAACGTTGACAGAAAACAAGACAGAGCTCTTAAATACATAAACACTTATCACATATTTTCGGAAATTACATTGTTGGCATAGATCATAACATATGTTAATAGTTACATTGACTTGTTAAGAAATTTGCTACATAATTGTGTGCTGATACAACAGGAATCGTTTAATTTCTGAAATTTGTCTCGGCTAAAAGCGTGTCATTTCAAGGCTATATACATAAATAGAATTATGCATTAGGAGTGGACTTTAATACATATATTTGGATTCCTAAATGGAATCTGTCGTAACAAAACACATTATGAACTATATGGGCTAAGGAATTATTTTATATTTAGATTAACGGAAGACCTCAGCGACGATCATTTTTGTAAATCCAATTATTTTAAGTGAAATATGTCTGTGGAAACCATAAATTCATAGTGTATAGCATTGCTTAACGATACTCGAGAGAAAGTGCTAAAAGTATAATCTGCATGATTTGAAGTAATAATTACGATATTTAAACACGAGTTTACAAGTTTGGTATTGCAGTTGTTTGATTTTTCTCGACATTGTCTTACGGAAAGTATTTTCCAACACCCTTGCAATTGCAATAACATGTTATGTATATGTGTATAGTGTTGCTCTTTTTATAGGTATTTGCAGAGTTTACTTGCATAGCTTTACGTAAAACAGACAAACTAATAAATCTTCCAGAATGCCAAAGAAATCAGGCTTTTAAATTGTGCACACAGCAGGGTGAATTTGTTTTAATTTCTTTGGCTTGTTGTGAGCCTGTGCGGTGCAATTAACTATTGATACTTTTACGTAATTAGTAGTTGGTTAACTATCCATTGTGGGAGGTTATCGGTAAGAATGTTTAATTTAATGTGTGTTGTGTCTTAAGCTAAAGTAAAATCATAGTTTAGAATACAATATTACAATTACTTCTTGTTGAATCATCGGTGTCAAAATGAAAACAAAAAACTATCAGTAAACAATTACATGTTTGCGTTATGGTCAAAATACAAATATTTATAGTGTGCTGTTTTTACTCAGTTGATAAGCATATGTACATACTAACATAATATGATACAGTTTGATGCGAACAATAAATGATTGGAAAAAGCAGTTCATAAAAGTTAGTATTTATTCACAACAACAAGCAAGACCAAGGGCATAGTATTACATACAACTAAATGCGTACTTGCACACATAGGGCACGACATTCCACTTCTCTGCTTGCAAACTATTTTCTGCAAAACATGTTGCATTGTTATTACTCGCTACTTCTTGATATATGTGACATAATACCTTACATGTATATGGTGGGTATTTGAAAAGCAAAGTTATTATTACGAATACGATGAATGTATGCCACGTGCTAGCATGGATCAACCACATAAGACAAAAACATTTATATCGCGCCATCTTACCTTACACCTTAGGAATTGACAAGTGTATCAGATACTGCGTATAAAATAACGTTTGTAAATTTAAGGGGTGTTGCGGCAGTTTATTTAAGCGAGGATAAATTTATAGCAACACCGATGCTATTATCACAACCCAATAATTTTGTTTTCAGAATTAACACTAATTAATGACCGAGTAGGTTCATAATAGGTACTCAGTGGTTCGATCCCAGGTGCGGTTAACTTTTTTTTTTATTCTTTTTTTTCTTTCTTTTATTTCACTCTTGTTTTTTTCCTGGAGCTCTTTAGTCCTGTTGTTTACATTAATCAATTTAAAGCATTTAATCACAAACTTCAAAACATGCCGAAATCTGTCAACAAGTCCCTGTAATTGATGATTAAGGTCGAGTTTGATACTGTATGGTCTTATTTTTGTGATTAAATATTGTATAAGTGTTGTGTTTTTAGTAAACCGTTGTGATCTCAATTAAGATTGTAAACAATCTATAATGTTTATTCTTAACTCTAACAGACTATGTACCGGTACTTAGGTTTCGCCTAATTGCTGTATTTAAGGAAATTTGACATAGACGGTAAGGATAGTTAAACAAAAAAATCTCTGTAAAAAGTGCGGTGACCCCCTTTTTTATTTTTGTTTTATGATAACAATACGTAGATGAACATATTTGAGCAGTTTCGGAAAAAGTTATTAGATAGAACTTTTTTTAATTCCATTTTTGTGGTTAAAATAGTAAAAAATTTACGGTTTTGTGCGTTACATAAAAATTATAAAAATTAAATTTCTTAAAATTTAACTGTTGTTCTCCATTTTTTGGTAGTTTGTGGTTAAATTAAATGGTATATGATATATATTAGCTTATATAATATTTACATGTTGCCAATTTCATAGGTTATTGATCATTTTTATGCAATTAGAGATTTTTTAGTTTTAATGAAAAAGTACATGTTATAAAATGGTGAATAAAATCAAAACAAAGCCGGTGACCCTATGTTTTTATTTAATTTTTCATATAGTATTTGTATGTAAAACTTGAATATAAATTTTGAGCAAAAGTTATTAGATGGAAAAAAAATCAGCAAAACTGCAGCAACACCCCTTAATATTGTATTTGAGAAACGTTGAAAATGTATTTTAGCAACCATTAAATAGTTACACAAAAGACACATTGGTACGTTATGAGTTTACAAGAATGTATGTACAATTATCGGAAATGTTGCGCTGTACTCTTGTGGAATCATCACGTAACATGCTCTTATGGTATTATCTGAAAGTGTTGTGTGTAACCGCAACATAGTGGAAGCTCTACTTTCCATTGTCCGATTTGTTTATCTTTTTGCTGCTATTTTCTCTTCCAAAGTTACTATGTCAAGTCAGAAAGATCATAAACTGATGCTCAACAACATCAGAGTGGAACTAGCCTGACATAAGCTTTTGGACACGATAAGTTTGACTTTTATGTTAAACTGAAATCCTGGATTACCTCCCCTGAATAACAACAACAACAAATGGCCTAAAACGGAAGTGAACATTAAAAAAAATGTGTATTTTGCCCTGTTATCATCCTGCTTGGTGACAAACTCTATTATTTAGATCAATGCATTCCAAAGTTGCTGTAAGTGATGGGTGCGACTGGATACCTGAACAGGTCCTATTGTCAGCTCAAAAATGTGTATTTAGTGCTGAAAAGTTTGTGTTGCAAAATTATGTGAAAGGAAAGTTTCAAAATCAGTTTTTTTTTTGGTAAGAACAGGCCACTATTAGCATACCTGACAATCACAGTACTTATAAACTCAAATGACATCCATATGAACCCCGGCACAGTCGGTAACACAAGTAAGAATGATGATACTGTTTATAAATGTGGTACATGTGATAAACCTGTGACTTGGGATGATCGTGCTATCATGTGCGAAACGTATGACCAGTGGTATCACATCAGCTGTCAAGAAGTACATACGCATACATATAACGAACTAAATAATTCTGCAATAATCTGAGACTGTATTGTGTGTGACAATCCAAAATACAGCTCGGTATGCTTTGACTTGGTACTGAGCACTCGAAATCAGTTTAGTGTTTTATCCAATACGTCGCTTGATAACCCCATTGCAAATCGGAACATGAAACCTTTACATTCAGATACCCCTCTGAAAGTATTGAATGTAAATTTCCAAAGCCAAACAAGTGTCGGCTACACAACCTTATTGACAGCACTAAACCATGTGTAGTGATAGGGACTGAAACTTGGCTTGATCCTTCCATTCCCGATAACCAAATATTTCCACCGGACTTCAAAATATATAGGAAAGAGAGACCCGCAAAAGGAGGTTGAGTGATAATCGCTATACGACATGAGTTCCTTAGCTCTCCGGTACCTGAGCTTGAAACAAAATGTGAAATTATTTGGGCCAAACTACAGCAAGTAGGTGAAAAGTTGCTTTATATTTGCTCCTATTATAATCCGAAGACATCTAACGAGAGCAGTTTGAAAGTACTGGAAAATAAGTCTTAACCTAGCTTCTCGAATTCAAAACGCTTTTATTCTGGCTGGAGGTGACTTCAATCTTCCCGGATGGGACTGGAAAAGCAAATTTTTTAAAACAAACACCTCGTATGCAGAAAACCACTATTTGTTTGGGGATATTTTGGATAACAACAGCCTTACACAACTTTTCGAGGAATCAACCCGAGACAAAAACATATTAGACCTTATTGTGACTAATTACCCAAACAACTTTTCTCGCTGGGATGTAATCCCTGGTGTGTCTGACCACGACATTGTTTATACAGAGATGGATATAACGCCGTTGAAACACAAGCAGGTACCTAGACAAATTCCTCTTTATAAAACGGGTGACTGGGAAAAAATCCGTTTATATCTCGAATACACTCTATAGGAAATAGCATACCTGGATTCAAAGGGAGCGAATATCGATGAACTTTGGAACAAATTCAAAAATGACCTGGACAAATCTGTTGAGAATTATATTCCTTATAAAATGGCAAGAACAAAAGACAAACTTCTATGAGTTACAGTTGAAATTAAGAAGCTGATTAAGAAGCGAGAACGTAACTATAAAATGAAAAAGAAATCAGCGGATGACCGAACTGTGAAAACAATACAAAGAACTTTAACGGCTTGTGCAAAGAATGTTAAGACGTGCATATTGGGGTTACATTGAATATATAGTTACTCCGGATGACGACAACAACCAATTTTCAGGACTGAATTATTTTTGGACATACTTCAAACATAAAAGAAGTGACGGCGGTGGAGTTTCGTCCTTGAAGATAGAAGGCACCCTATATACCGACCCAAAGGAAAGAGCGAACATCTTGAACTCTCAGTTCAAGTCAGCATTCAGTGTAAGTGAGGAGATTTCCGATTCTGAATACAAACAACAGTGGTGTAAAATGGAAGGATCGTACCCTCCTATTGAACCATTAAATATCACATTAAAGGGCATCAAAAAACTTCTAAAAAATCTAAATCCTTTTAAAGCGGCAGGACCCGATAATATAAAGCCAAAGGTTTTAAAAGAACTTGCTGATCATATAGTCTCAATTCTCCTCGTCATATTCAAAATGTCAATTAAAACTGGATCTGTGCCAAAAGACTGGAAACTAGCGACTGTCACCGATATTTAAAAAGGGTCAAAGATATAAAGCTGTGAACTATCGACCAGTCAGCCTCACATGCATTGCTGTAAAATAATAGAGCACATTGTGACCAGCCACATAATGCACTACTCTGACAAAAACTACCCTGTACCCCCTACAGCACGGATTTAGAAAAGGTCGTTCATGTGTGTCATACATGGATAATGGGAAACAAACGGACGTGTTAGTGATGGACTTTTCTCAAGCTTTCAATAAGGTAGATTATTGTCTCTTATTGAAATTTTTTGAACATTATGGAATAAATGGCAAAGTAAATGACTGGATAAAAAGCTTTCTTAGTGGAAGATCACAGACGGTAGTCGTGGAAGGCGAAAGATCTGACAGTGTAACAGTTGATTCCGGAACTCCCCAAGGCTCAGCAATCTCCTCGTCACTATTTCTGTTTTACATAAACATTCTCCCAGAAAATCTAACGTCAAAAATCAGGCTCTTCGCGGACGACACAATTGTTTACTTAACAATAACTTGTACAGCTGATGCCGAAACACTACAAAGAGACTTCAATTTACTTGCTGACTGGGAAAAACGTTGGAAGATGGTTTTCCATCAGGAAAAATGCAATGTTATATCTAGTACGGGAAAACATTATCCCATTGAATACAACTACACCCTCCATAAATATATACTAGAATATGTCGATAGTGTTAAATATCTAGGTGTTACCATCACATCAGAGCTCCGATGGACTCGCCACATCGCTAACATCAGTGCAAAAGCTAATAGCCGAATTGGATTCTTAAACAGAAACCTAAACATAGCCTCAACATCGCTGAAAAAAACCCATTCAAATCAATAGTTAGACCATATGTTGAGTATTCAGAAACTTCTGGGACCCATACACGAAAGTAGACATAGAGAAAATTGAGATGGTGCAAAGGAGGGGCGCCAGATATGTATTAACTAGACACGGTAATGGATCAAGCGTTACATATATGTTAGAACAATTAAATTGGAAATCCCTCGAGACAAGGAGGATGGAAGCCAGACTGTAAATGTTAAACAAAATCGAAAACGAAAAAGTTGCCATCAATTAAGAACATCGTTTAATACCACCAAGAAGACTCACTCGCGACATGCATGAAAAAACCTTCCAAATACCATCATGTAAAAACGACTACAGACTCAACTGATTCTTCCCGAGGACCATCAGAGATTGGAACAAACTGCCGCCAGACATAGTGTCTGCGGGGTCAATTGAGCGCTTCAAAGCTCAATTGGCCAATCACTTTATCTAAACTGTAAAGAGCTATGTTTTAAATCTGTACATTCTGCACTTTTAATCGTTTATGCTGCATCTTTTTTTCAACACAAACACAACGACAGAATAAAAAGAGTTGATTGTGGTGGTCAACAGGTAGAAGTAGAAGTAGCAGTATCTTTCATTCACGCTCATGTCTTAAATATATTGGCCAGCAGAGTTTGTGCGTAATAACATTACCTTTTAATCAAAAGTACAGTTGAAAATGATGTCTTACTTTTTAAAAAGATCATCAGTAGCAGATATCCGAACGTTTTTTTGTATAAGTTAATTTAATTGTTCAGAATAAGTGCAAGGGTAGATAAAAACGTTAATGCCAGACATACTCAGCAAATATTAGGTTTCCAGAGTTAAAGGTTATTGTAGGATATGCTCACACTAGCTGAAAGAGACTTCTGTACAATGTAAATTTATTTGAAATTTAACTATTTCTTTTAATCGTTACATTTACATGTACAATCGTTCATGTGTGTACATATGTACATACTGTTTTGTTGTTGATAATAATACAACGTTAACTTGTAGTTTAGTATGGAAACCGTTTTCTGCTCAGATTCGGTATTGATCTGCCTGGTACCAGGTGAATATTACGAAACATTCGATTAAAAATCAAAGGCAACACTAAATATATAGAGTAAAAATGCAAATAAGTTGAACACACCTATTGACAAACAAAAACTCAAGCTTTTAAATTGAAAGTTAAGAAACATATATGAAATACATGTTTGACAAATTGCTAAAATAGAATATACAATTTAAGGCGCATTCTATTTATTTTTAAAAATGTGTTAATATAACAAAGCGACAATATGAACCAGTATTTTCTACGGGTACATACTGTCGCTTTTGGTTAAATAATATGAAAACGTTTATTATAACATATTTTCTTAAATAAATAAAAAATATCAAACTAAATATGGAATGATTACATTTTGAGTAGGATGATGTCGTCAATAATTATTTTAATGACGAATTGTTCGTTCCGACAAACCCGGTTTCACGAATCCGACACAACTATTGCCTTCATTAGTTAAGTGAAGTATATGGCAATGCGAATATTGTTAAGAAAGATACCACAAGCCAAATGCATGTTATTTCTTTTTCTGGGTGTAACATAATTCAAATCAGTATAAAAACATGACAATTTAGAGATAAAATACGAGCAGATCTAATGTCACGTTGGGCCTAATTAAATGCTTTTGTCTTGGTACGAAACCAAAAACTGAAATTGTAAGAGCTGTAGTATTAAGTACAAGTCATGATAGTAAACAGACGCCATACACAATTTTACTACTTGTTAATTTCTCTTTTTTTTCACTATGTAAGGGTATAAACACTATAACGGTAGCATTTGAATTTATGCAATGCGTAGCAAAGAAAACCATTTAAGCTTACATTAGAATATGTTGCGCAATAAACATCGCTCACAAAGCTATTTAGGACGGTACCTTCAATCAAGTCAGATAAGGGCATTGATACCGATCTGAATTAGTTTGAGTAGTACAAACACTGTCAAGTTAAGCTTGAAGTAAATTTAATGTCATTTGGTTGGTATATGTATAGAAACTTAACATGATCAGTGCAGTCATTTGTATTTACATATTTGCTGTGCTAAATATACGCATATCATTGTGTGTATATGACGATGTCTAACATGTAAACAACGAGACAGTTAAAACACTATTCATATTAATCGCTTTATTCAAGTCCAAATTCACATCCAAATGACCAAGGACTAAATACGTATTCGTTATTTTTAGTTACAAATAAAAAAAATGATTGTAAAATATATGCCCGATAATTTAATCATCATTATGCTATTCTCATGCAAACACCATATTATTTATAGTTCAGTAATCTCGTTTAAATAGATTTAAACTTACATAATATAAATAACATATTACAATTATAGAAATACATATAAACGTGTTTTATCAAGATTATATCGTACACTTTGTATTGTTATAATGCACGAGATTTCACTCATTCATAAATATAGTTTTGCTGCAGCATCACATAATTGTTAACTTAGTAAAAATAGTAACATAATACTGTTTCAAAATCATATCTATGGCAAATTTGAATGACAATGGTGCGTTAAATTATTCAGATGTACGACTCCATCTTTTCGAAAGCAACATTATGCGTTAAATGTATGGCTTACAATTATCAACCCTGCAATCCGCCTGCATGTCGAAGAATGTATGAACTTTTTTTACAGAAATATGTAAAAATAATAAAATAGTTTAGTTATCTACTTCGATTCAATGACGATGTGTGTGACAAAGGATAGTGCTCCATGATAAGCTTTAATGTGCTTTTGTTTCGTGGTAATATGTAGCATCCTTAACGAGGCTATAACTTATTGTACAGATGTGATGGACTCGCAAAAGTATTGTCATAACGTACATATGTCATACCGATAATAAGTTTCATTTGAACGCCTTCATTTCGCATTGCATGTTTGATATTATGTATAAGACGTTTAACACGTAGCTTTTAAACGATGCACTATAGGATAATCGAACTGCATTTGAAATGTATAAAACGATATCAATGATCTTTTGAATATGAATCGTTACTGATAAAACCATTAATGTTGTTATCATAACGATACGACCTCATCATTTATGTTCGTATTTAAGAACGTTCAACTATCAAAATCGCCATTAATGGAAGACAACGAGGCCAGTTTGTCCCATTAGCGCTATCTGTATTACAAGCAACGCTTATCAGTCATTAATCAAAAGATATCTCACTTATACAACAACCGTTCGTGTCTGTAATATTGTTCTATAAAACAAACACAACAACACCAACAACATGTATTATCTCTTAAGCATACATTTGCCAAATGCAAAATATTCTAGTGTAATGACATTGATTATAACAATTATGAAAATTAGGTAATGGTTGACACAGAATGTACTGATTCATAGCATAAGATGTGTCACTTTAACATTGACACGGACTGTTGTTCATCAAATATTGAGACAAAGAATACGTTATATTTTGGTCGTGGTCTAAGTATGCAAACAAATACTGTTTTATGTATGTGACTTATGCAAATTGTTTAGAATGAAATATTAAATAATAGGAAATTTACACATTTGTTTTTCGACAGTATATCGGTCTGTGACTCATTTGAACGTTCAGGCATCGCAAATATATAGAGAATACTAGGTCGGTGCCGAATAAAGCGAACTTTATTTTGCGAGGCTTAGAAAATCTGAACCACGAGCCTTGGCGAGTGGTTCAGATTTTCGGGCCGAGCAAAATGAACTTCGCTTTATTCGGCACCGACCTAGTATTCGATTTATCCCATCAATATTCTATTTATCCTACATTTTTATATTTAATTTGTTTCTTATGCAATCAAACATCAAAATCAGATTAAATTAACTGAATCTAACCTTGCGTAGTAATATTAAAACTGTGTGTGATCTTTTCCCTTTACGCCACTCGAAATAGTCCTTAAGAATTCCACGCAAAAGCAGAGTAACAAGACAAAATATCGCTATATGCCTCGATTCAAATTTAATCAGCATTCCAAATGTTACACACTCAAGTAGAACACAAACGCTTGTGTTCAAATTAAAATTCTAGTTTCACCACTGCAATAAACAAAAGAATGGCTGCCATTTTGAACTTACGTCAGGCATGATTCAGCATTTATCCCCGCCGATAATGTAAATTTTAGTCTATAAACAACTCTTCTTTTTACACACTTTTTAATAACTGGCATAACAAAGTCAAACATGTACTGCTTCTTGTTCTACTCACTAAAGTTATGTAACTACCATGTTTATTTTCGTCAGTTTTGTTTACTTTTATGGCGAGTTAAAACTTCTGCACACAAACAACATTGATTTCTTTATCGCCATTTGGTAGAAAAACAGGCTTACCTCAATGGCAACTTTAATTCAATCCTAATAAAAATACAGTTACAACGATATGTTCTTCCATTTTTTGTTGAAACGACGATGAAAAGTACAAACAAAAACCAAAAAACGTTCGAACTAGTAGTAGTAGATCTTACCTTTAATTATCCTTTAAAATCCATAAATAATCCATTTAACACAATAATTGACGATTTTGCATTTAGGGTCTTTAATAATTATTTTAGCATAGTTAAATAAAGACCCTTATGCCATCCTATCACTAGTCTATATCTATTCAAATGTGTTTATGAACTCGATAAACTTTCCACTTAGTCACACGCTACGTCATGTACTGTACTCTACATTTCTCAAAATTAAACTGTTGTGGTTCGTCACAGAAATTACGTCACACGAGATACGTCATTAATTGCGCAATCAATAATGAACAATAAAAGTACGGAAAGCCGGTTTTGAGATAAATTTAAGTGGCAATTCGGCTTTTATTTATATACGGTATATTGATTTGAAAAGGAAACATTCATTTGATGTATAAATCCAAAAAAGTAGTCCGCCGCGCGTGAAAGCTATATTTCAACACTGCCGAAAATAAACGAAAATATATCCCACAGTGGGTTATTTTGACAATGCACGTCTGAGGATGGGATAAATATAATAATTTACAATAATCAATAAATGCCAACGACATTTTTTTAAAGTACATGTCTGTCCATGTTTTGCCCGTTATTTATATAAAGCACATTTCAGTTAGATACTTAGATGTTTAAAAATGAAGTAACGTAAAAAAAGCAAACCCATGATATTCTGTAATGATTAAAATAGTTCAACTATATCTGATTTGCATATTTACTTATAAATGCATAATACGATGCATTAATATGATGAAATGCATTTAAAAGGTTCAATATGTCTATCCGGATGCACAACTTCAATTAAAATAAAATGGTATAGTTACAATACAATAGCAGCGAAGCATAACAACGTTTGAAACATGTACCTGCACTTTCTAATGTACAAACGCTTGTTATTACATTGCAAAACTTCAAACAACGCCAAAGATCGAGTTGATCTACTATTTTACGTGGGTGCTTTTTCATTGTTTGGTTGCATTTGCTTCATATAATTCACACAAGTTTAGGAGCACGCACAATAATTATCACACATGTGTGGGAGAAATGGAATGATATGTCATGAAGTTTTATATTAAGTACATACATGACCATGATAGGGCGCTATTATGGTCAATCTAAAATAAAGTAGACAATGTACACTTTTGAGATAAATCAACACTAGCTGCATAGGCATATTTTTGGGTGGCATTAATAAGCGGTGATTAAGCTAGTTTAATGGCAAACAAGTATTTTTACGAATATTATGCCCGTTGTTACCGCTGTTTCTATCGCAATGTTAGAAAATGCACTTGAATGTTAATCGGGACTAATTAAGACTATGCAATGTGTTTGGCAGTACATACAGCAATAATTAAACTCTACAATCAGTATCAGGAGAAACTTTGCCAAAAACCTCAATGGAGTCGGAAGTTATATATTTGATTTATTATACGTGTATATATGTCATTTGGCCCATATCATATTCAGACATGCTATTTAAATTAAATTATAGTTGCTCAATATGGCGGTAAATTTATACCAAAAGTGCAATAAAACAGTTACACTTATACCTGTATGCATCACATTTAAAGCTACATAGATTACACATGTGTTATACCTTCATGTAGAATATTTCAAAATTAAACAGATATGGTTTGCAATTTATGTTTTGTATTTGCGAAATGCGGTACTAAAACCCTAAGAATAAGCTTTCGGTCATCATGTGAATAACACAAATACGGGTTAAGAAGCTTCTGCGCACTTGGTGAAGTGATATACGATATTAACTGGCGCAATATTCTAATTACGAGCAGCCGCAATAGGAGTTAAATTTAAGTAAATTAACACTCATCAAGATAACTGTCTGCACAGATACAGAATACCATTTATAAAAGTACAGTTTACATCGGTGCTACAGTTTTAACAGAAACTATATACAATTCTTGATAGTATGCAACAGCGCGATAGTCGAAAAGAAGGTACATAGCGGAACATGTGATCATCGCATACTTTATTTTTTGAACGTACCGTTTGCCAATCAAAACGCATGCACATAATAACGGAGTCAAGTCACGTATTTTCCTTGTTTTCCAATTACATCGTTATGCACCATAAACGTGTTCATGGGAGCATATTCAAGAGCATAATTAAGAACATATGCGCAATCGGTACTGATTTACATGGGCATGTAATCACATTACGTTTTGTTCTACACTTACTTTTGTCGATTAAATATGATGATGTATTTTGTATCATGTCGATAACATTTTATCAACTTGTAGAAAGACTAGTGAACACTCGTCTATGTTCGTTTTAACAAGATATAAGTTTCAGTTATAGAACATTAATATTTTTACATTAGAGAGTTCGAAAACGGGAAGGAGGGAATTTGCATACACACAAAAGCTTCAGTCGTAAATCACTGTGTCTCTGAAGGGTATTTTATTTATGTATTTTACTTAACATAAATACCATTTTGGTCGACACGGCACTCGGACATTTGATAACTGGAAACTCAGTTCAATTTCTTATTAACGATCAAATATGTTTTAATAATAAATAGTCATTTCAAGAACACCAAACAGGCATGCGCGTGGTTAATAAATTATCTCAGAAAATAATATTACAACGTTTTCTTCTTCTATTAAGGACAAAAAGCTCTTCTTATAGGTTCGTCTTAAATCAGTTTAATGTGCATATTCTTTCAGAAGTTAAACATGCACTCTTTAAAATTATGCTTAAAATGCAATACAAACAACATATCCCAACATACCAAATAGACTTCCTAATTTCGCACAGTTGTGTGCATTATTTTACCTGTCACAGTTTAATTAAGGGTCGGTGTGGTTCAATTTGTTTTTGAACGTGAACGTTATATCGCAACTATAATACGTTTATGTAACGGTTGTTTGTCTGCTGGAATGCAATAAAAGATGCATGTTGCTTCTATAATTGCTAAAGTAATATCATGCAGTCGGCAATAACTATTCAACGTCCAATGCACGATGTTCCTTTTTCGATAATTGTTGATTGTGGCAGTAACTTAGAATTCAAATGAAAACGCAGGTAACACTCCAATTCTTACATACAGTGCACGCTAAAGAATACGAGAATGTGACGTTAATAATCCAATACAAACACATTTAGATAGTTAGTGGTTCACTGCTACATTCCTTTTATTATTAAGTCTGATTTACCGAGCTAATGTTTTTATGAAGCCATGTTGTCAATATGTTTGTACAGGTGACTGGTCCTGTAAGGTATGTGTAACTTTATTTATTATTCACGCAGGTGACTTCCCCATATTACATGCACTGAATGCATCGATGTTACCATATCCAAGAACGTTAAGGATTAAATCCAACCAAAATTTTAAACCGCTGTTTACATTCACACTAAATCTAAGGATGGTATGTGTATATGTATCATACATTCTAATTAGTTTATATGTCCACATATTATATTCAGTTAATATGCAGTTCCGTTCTCAAGTTAGTGATACAGTGTCTGACAAGCAAACATCATCGGATGTTTCGTCCCTTTAAACATAGAGCACTATAGTATGGTGGGGCAACGGTCGTGAATAAGGGATTGCGTTATTGTTGCTTTTTCACGTCGTTTGGTACTTACGGAGACATATTCAACTTGATCCCTTATAAGCAGTACGGTTCAAGGCATGGTTGTTTTTTTTGTTGCATTTAGTGAGTCCATGGCCATACAAAAACTGCTATAGATACGAAGCAGAGAATTTGTTGGTACCTTTTCTGCGATATTAATCCATAAGAAAGTGTGCTTGCCTTCCTTTCCTAAACCTCGTAACATCAATTAATCCATGCGACCGACATTTCGCTTTAACACATTTTATGTCTTCATAATATTAAATATGGTGATATAACATGTCATGCCTTCGCTGGCCACAAAACAATGTCTTGAAAAGGTTAGTGTGACATACATGTTTGAACTGCAGTCTCTTCTCTAGGTCGAAATTTATTTCTCATGAATGTGCTAAGGCAAGAACGCAAATTCGGTCAATGACAATGTATTTTGTGATTTTCCTGTACTGGCGTTGGTTGTCAGGGATGGTTTGTTTCTTCCCTCAAGGTCAATTAAGTGCATCTGTCGCGTCTCAATCTGTATCTCATTTTGTATCGCATTTTCCTAAGGCAAATATATGGCTTGCACTTTTTAAATGTATGTCTTCTGTTTGCCTTTATTGCAAAGAATGACTACTTTTTCTTAAGAAAGTGGTAAAATGGCTTGAAACAAATATATGCCGACTGGTTTTTGATTTTTTTTCATTCATCAGTTATTACTTCAATCAATCCCACTGGGTAACCAGCTGTATACAATTAAAATTAATATAAAGATTTGTTTTGCATTGTTGTAGATTCATCGTTTATACAAATCCCTAATGAGTCGTATTCGACACACATACACTACACATATAAAAGAAGTTATCGTGAGCTAAACTACGCTTAATTATTTACCCGTGTGTGTTTGATGAGAAAATTGTCATATGTCGATAAGAACGGATCTGCACCGTATATTCAGGACTTGCTTAAATCAGCGTTCATCGAGAAAATGTTCATATATAAACTATATCTAGTTCTTTATATTAATGCATGGTAATATATATATAGATCATTATACAGATTATAAAAGCATGTTAAGAAATGTGCCACATATACGTTATATTACATGGATGGGTATGTACAATTTGTATACTGGTAGTGCAAAAGTAAACAGAAAATGTACATTGACGTGTTGATGCTTCCTTAAAGCACTTTGTAAGCGAAATGTTTATCCAAAATCACAAATGTTCATTTTTGGAATAAACAAACAATTTTGGTTAATTACAAATACAGTGGAGTTTTTTGTTTATATAAGTATATTGATATACATCTAAGCTATACTTCTTTATTATAGATTGTTATTTAGGGGCAGTACGATTATCTGTATGACGCTATGTTCTGAAATCTGAAATAAGAAGAAATGTAACTGGCATTTGTAGTTATGATATTCGTTGTGCCTCAACACAGGGATATTCTGTTGTTCTAATGAATGTTACACCATTGATCATTTCCATTGCAAGTATTTTTTTATTTAATTTACCTTAATTGTTTGTTTTGTTTCTTAATTTGAATTTAATGCTTCTTTACACGTGTGTGTTTGTGATTATCTCTAGGCTAACTCTGAGATTTAAGAGCACTATTCAACCGGTTGAAACCTCCAATGTTCTGCATGGGCCGTTCGAGGGTGATGAATACAGCTATATATTTTTAGTATGGTGTTACGCTGTATTTACTGCCCTTTGTGACTTAGACACTTGGTAACTTTCCTTATATGAAATACTAGAAAGTGTTAGTAAGAGTTTGTGATAATGTTTCGTGAGTTTAATTTGCAAAGATGTGTGCAACGGATAGTGCGCAAGAAAATGCATGATTTCGCCTTGGTTCAATCGTTTAAAGCCTCTGACCTTGAAATGAAATACATGTTAATCAATACATACAGATGTAATTTGAAAGTGTGCAGAATTGTCATTAAATCTATAGCCTAGTTAGCAAGTAATTTATTATTTTTAAAACGGTACCGCTTTAAAAACCGAAAGAAGGATTTCTATACGTATACGTCCATTTCGACAAACGCGATTATTTTTAAGTTTAAAGCCCCAAAAAGATGGATTTCCACCTTGTAACCACCAGATATATTCTAATTGACATAGATAACATTAAATCTCTAGCCTAGTTAGCAAGTAATGTATTATTTTTCAAACGGTACTTCTTTTATAATCGAAAGTAGTAGTTCTATACGTTTACGTCCATTTCAACAAACGCGATTATTTTTAAGTTTTAAAGCGCATTAAAGACGGATTTCTACCTTGTAACCACCATATATATTCTAATTGGCATATATAAAATATATTTCTTATTTATACTTAAATTTACTATGCCAAATAAGTTGTGTGGCTTTAAGTTGCTGACCAATAAGACAATGCGTGATTTCGCCTTAGTGTAATCATTATAGTTGCTTATCAATAAGAAAATTCGTGATTTCGTTTTAGTTCAGTCGTTATAGTTGCTGCTCAATAATATAATTGTATAATGTAATAATGTTTCGCAATAGATTACAAGATGTGTTTATTTAAAAATGGCGAATTGATGTAAATGACTCTTCATCACTATATTTTTACAAAGAATTGAAACCCATTTTTGAAAGATCCATTTATTTAGACAAAATTGAAAATTCGAAATTTAGAAACATAATAGAGAGATTGTCTTCCAATGTTCTATTTATAGAAACTGGTAGGCACCAAAACATTCCAAGAAATGAAAGAACATGTACATTTTGTACACTTAATGCAATTGAAGATGAGTACCATGTTGTTCGAATATGTCCTTTATATGATAATATTAGAAATACATGTATACCTGATTTTTACAGAAGAAGACCAAGTATGTTTACATTTTTACAATTCGTGAATGAGACTAGAAAATATATATATGTATACGTCTAGCTGATTTCTGTATTAAAGCATTTAAAATTAGAGCCGAAAATTTATAGTCTCCTGAAAGAAAAGTTTTTTCCCCAGAATTGATATTTTGTATATAACTTCTAACTGCATAATGTTTTATTTTATTTTTCTCAATCAATAACGGATTTTATTCGTTTATTTAACTCTGCTTAACAATTAAGAGCCTTCTCTTTCATATTGCATTCTCACAAAAATCATATATTTGTAAAAATGCACAAACATGTGTTGTTAATTTGACGAATGTGTATATATGTGTATTTATGATTGATTTATTGTTTTTGACGATGAGCTGTACAAAAAAATGTGATTATGCCTTAGTTCAGTCGTTATAGTAACTGATTAATAAGAAAATGCGTGATTTCGCCTTAATTTAATCTTTATAGTTGCTGATCAATGACGCGCCCGTTATTACCTGAGCAGATAGAAAAACATGTACTCAAACATCGCATTAGTTAATACATGCATTATAATGTCAATGGGGTTTTCAATACCTTAATGTGCTAGTGATATACTTATCATCATGTTCTATTCCATGTTATACTACTTTAAAATTTGAAACACAATCCACAGAAATTTGTTGAAATGTGCAACGGCGTTAAACATGTTTTTCAAGTTGTGACGTTTACTAAACAAAATCATGATAAATATTATTTTCTGGGAACGTTGCACAAGCATTATCGTCCTTTTAGCGTTATATGTATTTTAAGCAAAGTTTATCGCTCGGAAATTGAACGATTTGTTATTTATTCAAAACATGTTTGTCTTCGAATACATTAATTATGCATTTAATTACTCTGACATCGAGACTCAAGATTGCAAACTAATATTCCTTGGTAAATTGTGTGTATGATAGATTCACGTATTTTTAACATTATGTAAAATAATATGAAACACTCGCGGAACAATTGTTGTTCGACAGCCTTATGTCCTATGTCGTGAAACTTATTTTAATACATGGTTATTGCATAGAAATAAAATAAATTGTGACGGTAACCATAAACAAACACCAACGACATTTGACAAGTTAATAATATTACGTATAATAAACGCATCATGGTTAAACATGTATTTAAATTAAGCATGTTAGATATTAAGGTATTTTAAACGGAAAGGAACACATGCGCAAGTACACTTCACTGAGATCAGCGTCCCTAGCACTGTTGCACATACCAGATTGAATCTGAATACAATGTGATGTGCTCAGTGTGTATGTGTGATGATATCTCTTTAAAAACACGACTTATTATTATTATTTTACAGAAGAACCTAATGTTAATAATTATGCCAACAAATAATTGAAGCACAATTTAATAAAATAATACAATCAATATATTACAATTAAAAAAAAGCCAACACAACAGCTTTTTCTTTTAAGGTATTAGTATTTTTTTTCAAAAACAAGGTAATTGTATACAACAAATTAACATTCTTAAGGCCGGAGTTATCACGAGTATATCACGCTCTCGATTGCACAAAAATTGTGCGATTACAATATTTTAAATTTTCATTTGATTAATAATACTACCATTGCAAAGCAGACTCGAATAATTTATAAAAAAAAACATATACACATGTTGTATGAAAAAACTATGGCGACACACGTATTTTTTTAAAAACTGTTTATGTGATTGTTACTATACAACGTACGTGTTACATAAATAATTTTGAACACACATCCGATTGAAAAGTATATGTAAAACTGTCATATAATTGTGATAAACACATTAAGTTATTCATAGCTAAATGTAGTTTGTGTCAAAACAATATTGCATTGATTTGCTTTATGAAGCTTTGCGACATGCGGCGGTAATACACCATATTAAAGCAAAATATGTCGACAGCAATAAAACAAATCTTTGCATGATGTATGCATTTAAGCCACACATGCGTTTTATACGTTTTTTCAAGAGCGTTCGCCTTTGTGTACTGCGTAATTGTAAGTATGATATAAATTAAGAGCTGCTGTAGGATTTTAATTGATATATTTATACTGATCGTACTTATATGCGGAGATCTCAACGCACGCACATCGGATATGTTAGACTAAATAGCTTGCAACAGCAATAATCCAATTTTTCAGGATCTTGATGGTATTCTTGATGGTGACATAGGTATTGTACGAGTAAACCGCGACTCGGTAGTTAATAGATATGGGATAGATCTGGTTGACGTTTGTAAAGCATATGGGTGTTATATTGTAAACGGTCGATTTGGATCCGCAAGTTCTGATTACACGTTTATAAATTCGAACGGGCGAAGTACAATTGACTATTTCATTGTGTCACAGAGTCTGTTTAGTTATATAGACAGCTTTGTTATTTTAGACTATCAAGAGAGTTGCCATTTACCATTGTCATTGTGTGTAAAATGTAAAGCGCCATGTACGAATACGTCAAATTCTAAAAGGGAGATTAGTAATTACCATATAAACGATGAAAATGCAGAATGTTATGTGCAGGGACTTACAGAAGCTATTTTGAGTGAAATTGTTTGTCTATTGGAAAATAAGCTTGACGATGTGAACGAAGATATAAATGTAATAATCAGTGAGTTTGAGGGTGTTATTTTTAAATGAAGTGAACGTTTTACGAGGGTAAAACGAAATTTTGTAAATAGGCGAACTCCGTGGTTTGATGCGACATGTAATGTGGCCAAACGTGACTGTAAGAAAGTGTTACAACGTTTTAGATGTAGTCGTACAGATAACGATTTAGAAATGTATCTGAATTCTAAATAATATGTAAAACAGTTGTGTAAGAGAAAACGCTGTTTATATAATAGCGGACAATAAGCAAGCTAGAATACACATGTACCCGAGACTTTTGGGCGTATATAAGGTGACTGACGGGCAAGCCACGCAGCGAACCAAATATTACACAGGAGGAGTGGTACGAACATTTAAAAGGTGTTTTACTCTGCCCAATTATGACTCACCGGCAGAGTTAGGCGACAAACAAGTCATTATTGACGATATCGAAGACGTTATATTTAATTCATGTATAACTTATGAAGAAATATGTGCTTCTATTAAAAATCTTTATGTTAAGAAGGCTGTCGGTGGGAATGTTATACCGCAGCAACTTATTTATGGTAAAACTGTGCTATTGCCATTTCTTAGTAAATTGTTCAATAAATTATATATGACAGGTGAATTTCCAGAAAAGTGGACTCAGTGTATCATTGTACCTTTGCATAAGAAAGGAAATATTAATTCTACAAATAACTATAGAGGTATCTCATAACCCGATGTTGTTAGTAAACTGTATATATCGATTATTACAACGAGACTGATATTTAATGCTGGAGCGTACGACATGATATGGGAATCTCAAAGTGGTTTTAGGGTGGCGATGTTTATGTTGTTTTTGTCGATTTGCAGAAAGCCTTCGATTATGTGAATCGTCCTATTATGTATAATATTTTACAAAAGCAAGGTATAAAGGGCAAACTGTTTGATGTTGTACACTCAATGTATATCTCTGTAAAATCATGAGTTAGAACATCACAGGGTTTGAGCCAAAGTTGTTCGTGTCCTTTAGGATTACGTCAGGGCTGCAGCTTAGTCCGATTTTGCTCGTTTTGTTTATTGATGAATTACGTAAATTATAAGTTGAAAACAATATCCGCGGGATACAATTGTTTCCAGATAATAGTAGAAATATTTCTACTTGTTTGTCCGTTATATGCAGAATTAAGAAGAAAGTATTTTCCGTTTCATTACTTAAATAATGTAAGTCAAGAGGTATTTCATAGACTTATGTCAACAAGGAATGAAACAACCATTCAAAATTTTGCTATTTTTATGTATTATGCATTTGAAGACAGGCGTCAGTTTATGTCTATATATGACAATTCATATTTTCTGTACAGTTTATGTCTATATACATATGACTAGTAAATTAGCGGATTGTAGCGATTGTCGTTGGAACGATACAAATTGTATTGTGTATATGATAACATAAATGTCGTTAAAATAATATGTAATATAAGTTAAGACCTAATTGTTTTAGTTAATATGGCTGTATGGTGACACTTGTCAGGTGCACACAAATGTTGCTATGTATTTAGATTGCATATTGTATTTGAGCCGATGGCCTTATATGTACAATAAAGAAATAAAAGAATGAAAGAATACTGATCAGGCTAACTGTGAGACTACATAATACCACCCTCTTAATTGCATTTCTAATATGGGCTTTTGTTTAAATAGAGGATATTTGTTGGATTGGGTGGAATCAAGATTTAAATTCACGAGTGATTATAATAAATATGATCACGATTACCACCGAATCAAATACATTTTCTTTTTGTATGCTAACAAATTATTATTTTTGTATTTTTGGAGAGAAAAATTCTGGTAAAACAACGACAATTATCGATAATTTTCGATGTTTAAAAAAGTGAATTATTAGTTTTAATTCACTGATATTTCTTTATTAACAAACGGAAAGCATACAATACATTAAGTTAATAGGTAGATTTGTTGAGTATGCGTAAACGATTTTATTAACAATGTGCAACGAATTAAAAACATACCGAAAGGATGTATCGGTTGATCAGGTTTGATATTCTTTAGGAATTTAACGCGGAGAACAAATAAACTTGCATATAATTGGAAACATTCCGGTGATAAAATATCGGATTTTGCTTTGGTTTCTAACTACAAAGTATCGTACCCTATTAGCGTATGCACGTATGCAAACACTCGTTCTTGCTGCTAGATGTCATGCAGCTCTGATTTAAAAGTGAGTGCACACTCATCAAAGAACATGCAATCTATAAAAAAAAAGTTCCGTAGTTTAATGTCAAGTATGAAGCGGAAGAATGCATTTACTTTTTGAAGTTTTCAATCCCAAGGGAAATGTATTTATTATGTAGTTGTAACTCCTTATCGCATTATTTGCAATGTGCTGATACAGGTTAAACATTAACTTCCCGTTAGAACGATTGTTAGCTGTCGGGTTCCACTTTGTTTATCTTTCAGAAATAATTATACAAGTTCGTAATAATGTTTGTTTCATTATATCGAGTCTCATGACGTTATGGTTCTGGTGGTCTGGTATGTATGTAAACAAGTGCGTAGATAAATTGTAATAAACATATAATGTAGTCGTTGTGTTGTAATTTATTTAAAATCTTGATGTTGAGCGGTTAATTTGTATGTAAACTTAAACTCATTCGGCTGTTTTGCAATTGCTTTCTTACCATAAATAAAGGAACGCATTGTGAATAAGGATTCTCTCCCGTTGGTGAAGGTGAAGTCTCAATTCATGCGTGTTTGTTGGCAAACGCATACACATCTTCTAATTATGGGTTTGTTCAACAACAAATCATGTGTCTTACGTACTTAGTTTCCGTATTTATATTACGAACTCTATAAAGACAATTAAATAATTATGAATATATATATGTGCTGTTTAGTTTCACCAAAGATATATGCATGATGTTGATAACGTATATGCGATACAGATATTCAACGTTTTACTTCTTCCTTTAATGACAAGAAGCTTTACAAATAGGTTCGTCTTCAATTTAATTTCCATATTTTGCCTATAGTGTCATCTTGGTAAGCATTCACTTAAACTGAAACACTTTCAAGATAAGCCTTGTGACCAAGTTGCATCAGTATATCTTGTCCCTCCCAACAAATTATCAAACCCTGTGTGCACCCATTATTACAACTTATACTGAGAAAAAAATTTGGAGCAATAAGACTATACACCGTTCTAAATAAAAATTATAAATAATGAATAACTATCAGTACAACCACAATGGTGTACTAAACTCAATGCCATAATTAATGAAAAAGAATGGAATTGCAATCTAATGAGTAAAATGAAAATTACTGATGATCCATTATGTTCTTTTTGCGAAACAAACGTCAGGCAAATTAAGAACATTTATTCTTTGAATGTCATATATCTAAAGCAAGTATTGATGCATTTTACCAAGACAATCCTTTCCTTTCATTTATATGACAACTTTTTCTCCTTGGATATTTATCAAAGTCTGCTAGAGCCATAAATAGTGTTATTTTTGTTATAAAGCCATACTTATACATATGTGAAATGAAATAATGCATTTCAAGCATAGCAGGAGCCAAGAAATACACAAGGTATGAGTATGATAACTTGAGAAGAATTTAATTAAAACAAGTATTAAGAATCCTTTGACAGTGAATGGGAAATAATTAATGCCATTGTCTCACAAACTCAGAATGTTAACTTGATTAGTGTTGTAGCTGATTTGTACAAATGCTTTTTATAGAATATCGTTACTTAAATAAAATTAAATGTAAGACGTTTGTGTCATAAGATATATTCATATTAAGTATGATATATATATGAATGCATTTTTCATCTGTTATAACAAATGATACATCATTGTTTGTCTATACACACTAAAATTATCTATATAATTATATGCAACTATAACTTTTTTCTCTATGCCTGTTTTGTTAGTACAAATTATACATCATTGTTTGTCTATACACACTGGTTCATTTTTTTTATTCTCGTTTATATGTTTTAAATGTTTTTTCATATGTGTTTCATATGTTATTTTTCTCATTTTTAATTGCATTACATTATTTTGTTATTGTTCATATTGTATATGTATTTATTTGCAATCTTAAAAAACAATGTGTTGTAAACTAAATAAAATAAAATGAAATATGTCGTGTCAAAACTCATAAGAAAACAAAATGTTATTTCTTAGAATGATTGTTATCTACAACAACAGAAGCCATTAGCGAAATTCAGATCGTTTGTTCGATGAGATATGTGCATTGAGATTATTACTACTAGTTGTTCACTTGATATAATCTCTGACGGAGGCTTACTCATATGGCAAAGTGTGCTTTAACAATTTTTACTAGTAAAACAATTTGTAGAAAAAATAATGCGTATGCACGTTTAGCATAACATGTGTATACGCACTCTTTATTGGTGTAAATTTTGAGCTGAGCGATTATGCTTAGGATTCTGTGTGCATGCTTGTGTTATAATTTTTGCAAATCATTTACGATGTTTACAATACGTTTCTCGAAACACAAATAATGGTATGTGTAGTTTGTTTGGGCGTTTCATCTAAATGAGCATGTAAATTATTATGTTTAATTGGTGTGTATTAGTAGTGAATTGTATACAAGTGTATAGTTTATAAACGTTTTTGTCGCAAATTTATGACGTTGTTTGTTACTTTATTCTTCCAACCAAAGACACCGTACAGTTCAATCGTTTAACGCCGTACGTTTAAGACCATCGAAAGGAATAAATGATTACTTTATATTGAATGTTTATTTCTTGACAAAAACAAGACACAAAACCGATATCCTTTAGTTAATAAACGTCCAGTCGTTAACTCGTTAATTTCCGGAGTTGTTGTGTTTTGTGAAGTAGATGTTAACAATGTGTGTTGTAATTTTGCCAGTTCATGTTTTGTATTTCCTTTTGTGAATTGGTCTTGTATTGCATTTAACTGGTCAGTGACATGTAATTGATCGGGCCATATTTAGTTACAATTGTTCTATGTTTAGACCTTTAGCTTAAGGTCATTTTCTTACATAAATAAAGCAATCTCCTTAAATAGTTAATGCAATACTAAATGTAACCATTTAGACCTACGTCGTTGTGTAACTAAGTTTAGAATTTTGTGCAGTGTTTTAACAATAATGTATCCCGTTATAAAGTTTATATAGGCATGTTTTCCTAGTGTTTAGTATGTCATATCATTTTGATATAACGGTCAATGTACGATTGAACGCTTACTAATGGTGAGTGTGTAAGTGTTGGTTTATGGACTATTTTGAAACGTATGGTTATTTTCATTATAAATGAACCCATTTCAAGACCGGTTTGCAGTCTGAAGCATACACTGAATGTTATTATGCAATACTTTATATTGGATGTTATATTTGTTTTCCACTATACTGGATGCTCCTAATTTATATAATAAATATTATCTTCATCAAGTTTTATGTATTTATAAAACAGACGTACATTTAACATCATATTTCAAACGTGGTCTGATAAGTCTTATACAATGATATTAGAAATTGCAATGTATAGAATCAGAATGACAACAAACGCTTTGACCAGTTTCAGATATACATCCCGCATAAACAGCTACATTCCTTGGCGTTGCAATTTCTATTATGCTTCATGTCATAAAACTTACGACTGACGTGAACAAAGAAATTAGGACAAAACAATTTCCTCCGACCTTGGTCTGCAATCAGTAAATAATTCCATCACGGCGAGGCGACATGTTTGTGATGTCTGTTGTATCCTTATAAGTAAGCAGAACCGATGTATTAATGATGTTAGATTAAAAAAGGCGCTAGAGTATGTTATTACGGAGAGCCGAGAGTGTGGCCCGTGACACGNTATATATATATATATATATATATATACATGTTTATACATATTTTGCGATGCGTCTTTACAATCCGATTTTTGCAGACACCATGACGACGAGGACAAATGGATTAGAAGTATAACAAAACCATTGTCAAAAGCACATGTTACTCTGAAGTCTTGATACAGGGGAGGGCAAAGTAACAAAGTCAAATTCATTATCTTAGTACGAATGCCTAGTACTAAGTTACGCATTCAATTATACAACGTATACTTTATTTCAGATGTGTTTGCAATTATTAATTTGTCATACTAGTTTATGTCCACAAAGTACATGATTGTCAAACCACATTTAAATGAGCAATTAGCGACTGACACGAATTGGAATTCATATTCTTGCATTGATCGGTTCTCTTTTATCTTAGAGAGCAATTTCGAATGGCCTTTGCTCAATAGTAACGTGACATAATTATTAGAATTGATGCTTAAATGCATTGTTTAACCCTTCGTTAATTCTGTTTTTCTGTTTGCTTGCTGACGAAGCTGAGAGCCAATATGAGGGGTAATGATAAGCGAATTTACGGGGTCCAATACCTCTATCAGAATGCCACTTCACATTGCCACCCTTCGTATTTCCTACATTTGCAATTGCATACATTTCTCTTAATGCTTGATACAGGGGATATTGTAGTAAGAAAGTGAAATTCAGTGTGTAGGTACTTATACAAAATATAGAGCAACGAATTCCATAGGACAACGTATTATTTACTTCAGATACGTTTGCAAGTATTTACCTCTGATATTATGGTATGGCCATAAAAACCAATATTACCAAACCGCACTTAAATGGAGCATTTAACGACACAAACGAATTGGAATCCATATAATTGCTTTGATCATTTCTCTCATTTCTCAAAGCACTTTCGAATCGACTTTGCGAAATAGTCGAGTTTAGATAGAAATATGTTTGATGTAGTTCTAACCCTGCGATCGGCGACTGATATCCTTTTACCTATTTACGGATAATGTTAATTGTAGCAACTTAACCCATTTCAGTGTAGCAAGTGACATTCTGTCTGACTAAGCATTTGGAATATGCACATTTAAGGCTTGTTTTATTGGTATTGTCCCCAAGTATTATCTGATAGACGAAACTGATAACAAGGACATTTGCTCGAATGTAATGTGTTCGGAAATTAATTTTCTGCCTAAAATCTAAAATCGGTTTAATGTTGTATCCGATGCTTTGTCGAATGCATTAAAGAGTGTCCTGATACAGTACTATATTACCACTTGCCTGCATAGGCAAGCACGAAACAATACGCAATTGTATCAAAGCGGCGACAAATTGTCGACACATATCATGACAATTTCTTATACGATTCTGAAAAGACTGGTTACAGGAAAAAATAAAGTTCGCCTTTAACTGAGTGTTTTATACCAATCCTTATGTATCAATGCCGCAGTTTGTTGGTAAGTATATTTTATTGAACGCACAATTATTTTGATTATATGTTACCACCCATTCGTTCTATAATTTGACATGTAAAATGATATGTGATGAATCTCCTCTTTTAGTTATTTAAGATTACATTTACCTCATCAACTATCAACATGTATGTTATTTTTGTTTGCACCGTGATCATCATATCATGGAGTACGACATTTAACATACAATACTCATTAAAGCTATGGTCTACGCCGTAAACGGTTAGTTCAAAGCACAGGAATTTTGAACCGGTTTATGTTGAATCTAACCTCACACTTAGCCAAGAATTTATCTCATTACAAATAAAAATAAACATCGTAGCAATTCAAATTTAATTGCAATTAAATATATTAATAGTTCAATTTGATCCGATTTAATTACTCAATTGTTAAGATGTACCAGATATACCAGAACAACATCTTAAGATTTTAGAACGTAGCATCATTTATTAAAAATTCCAGATCATCGTCATGCATCTAGGAAAAAATCGTTTTACATGATTAAGCATTCCTCATTACACAGCTTGGATATGTATACAGTTTTCCTATTCGGTAAAAACATATACGCATTATAGGTATATTTAATTGATACTTCAAAGTGAGACTGTACGAATTTGTCAAATATTTATGAATTTTTATAAAATATGTAATAAACTTATTATACATACATTTCAATATAAAATAAAAAAAAATAAGAAGAAAATATGCCGAAAAATGCGGAATAAGCCAGATATTTAAATCTGAAATCGAAAATGGCTGGAAGTCGAATTCGCCAGCATGTATATCATGCATGTACACTGTGAATCTAAATTTAGTTTTAGTGCAGATTCGTTCGTACGACACAAAGACACACTTGTGTTTCAAATACGAGTAAAAGTGTCGGCATCGGCTTTAACCAACGCTAACTTGTCTTTGCTGCATTTTATGAAATTCGTCTTCAATGAATAATTTTTATTCCATGTTGTGTTATTGTAACATATTTTTATCAATATATTACAATTTAACACATATACAAATCTTGCATCCTCACTTTAATATAAGAAACCACTTAAAAAAGAATGCACTAGCAAATACACGTATATATACGCACTGTTTGAAAATCCCTCATACCTTGTTGAACTCTGTTGCTACAGGCCAAAATAAAGGTTTTGTCCAATGATATAAACCAAATAAAGTTATTTAATATGCACTTGCGAATCAGTTGGCAACATATTTTAAGCGCACTTTTCCTAACACAGTTGCAAACAATGCAAACAACTAAACAAAAGTACAAATTGTTTGTTGGCTGATACAAATTACTTCAAAGCAATACTGTTTTTGTTAAATGTATATCCGGCCAAACCAGACACATTACAATTTTCGAAGGGACATTGACACATGTTATCTCATGACAGATAGAGGAATATGTGCCACTGTTTCATTTATTGAACTCTCTTGCGAACGGTATGGCCTGTACCATCGAACATAATCACATACGAGATCTAGACCTATCTTACTTCCAAAGCTTACGAATTCTGTTGATGGACGTTTACTCAAGACACATGGCGCATTCAGATTAATAAATTACGGCAAATATCAAACGCAGTAGTAAGTTTAATGTTTACTGTTGTATTGTATTTATTGTTCAGTATTATATAGGCAATAGTTATTTGCTGCATATATAAGTATAGCTGTTGTTGTGTATCTTATATAACTTTTCCTTTATATTATATTATTCAATTAAAACCGGACCATGTTTATTTCAGAATATGATTACACCATTTCTTAAAACTTAGGCAATGCCTGGTACTTAAGGGCTTGTTTTGCTAGTGATTTTGCGTTCTTTATTGGCGGGCAATGTGTTGTTTTCTTCTTACGTTAAATGACAGGAAATATTGAACATCGAAAGTCTGTTGGGTATTGTATTAAGCAAGATTATTTCCATTCTTTACATACTGCTAAAATATATTATGGTACTGTGACATATCAGGATAATGCAAATTTACATCGATTGAAAATGTGCCCTTTACTAATACAGCTCACGTTGTGATATTCGTGTATATGTGTATGACGAAATGTTGTGACGAAATGTTGCCCCCAATGTTTCAATATGTATATATATATATAT